>JAYRBW010140123.1:0-15181 GCA_036023295.1 Invenusta paracnida | reverse complement strand
GAAAGTGTACTTACATAATACTTACTACTTTAATATGTTCTGTATCATTCGACGCTGGATTCCTATATTCACTATTTTGATATTATTAAATAATTTATTATTTGAAGGATGATACTTGAATGTTACGAACTGTAATTCAATATATTCTCAAATATAAAGTAATATAGTTATGTATATATCTATAAATTATTCGTTTATTATTTTATTTCTGAAGTCATTCAAACTATTATCTTGTTCATATAAGTTTATTTTTTTAATTTTAACAAATGTAATATTTTATAATGTATTATTTATTGTGTATGATCTATTATTTTTTGTATAATTTTTGTCGTGTACCTTTGCATATTACATTTCAACCATTTAAGTTTATTACTTCCTCAAATTTTGTTTTGTTAATAAACGTTTAAATAATTGATGTATTTATTGAATATTACATTTTTAAATTTCACATCCCCTAAACACTGCGTTACATATACAAAACTTATTTTGTGTTAAATTTACATTAGATGATTTTGTATAGTATTAATGAACACATTTAGCATTGAAATATCAATTTGGTATATTACGTTATTTTTATTATTGAAATGAGGAATAATGAAAATAAATATAAGAAAGAAAGAATTATATTATTTGCTAATATAAATTTCAATACAGTTCATTCAATATTTTCCTAAAGCTACTAAATATATTAATGTACATAATACACTGTGCTCCAATAATTAGATGTTTTGTTTTAATTATTTAAAATCAAACTGACTGACTATGCCAAATTGAACAAATATTTCTAAATTAATAAATTCGATCCAATTAACTTTTGAACTTAAACTTAATAAAATATCATTCTTTTTTACTTTTTTTGTGAATGGCATTTTTTATTTAGACAATCTTCATTTTTAATTTATAATTATTTTAATGCCATTGTCATCGTTTATCTACACAATTGTTATGTTTAAATATTCGTCGAATTTTTGCTGTCTAATTTTTTATTTTATAATAAATGTTTAACTTTATTATCTATATATAATTTTCTTTTTTCATTCGAATGCCACTTCAAAACAACTTTGTGTCACATATACAGGTGGTAAGTTGTCTTAAATATCCATTTGTTGATTTTGTTTTCTATTAATGACCCTGCTTGTATGAAATTAACATGTTGTTATGTTAAGTGGTATTTGAAAGTTAAAAATATGCAATTGTTGTAACTTTAAAATATATTTTAAACTTACAAATTTGTGGTTGACATCTATCTTAATAATGTTTAATCAATATTTAAAATGGGGAAAGTTGTCACTTATCCTTAATTAAAAATAAAGGTGTTGAATGTTAGTGCACTTTACAAAATCTTCTTAATTAAATTCGTTACATGTTGCAGTAAGTTTGCCTATTAAACTAATTGAATATGCCACTTTCAAAAGCTATTTTAAAATTTAAAATGTTACAAACAAATAAAAATTTAAATATAAAATGTTGAATTTATTTTAATTTTCTGTAAAATACAATTTATAAAAACATCACGTACGTATCATTGAGATTTTTTCAATTATTAATAAAACAATACACATTAGGAAAGTGTACTTACATAATACTTACTACTTTAATATGTTCTGTATCATTCGACCCTGGTTTCCTATATTCACTATTTTGATATTATTAAATAATTTATTATTTGAAGGACGATACTTGAAAGTTACGAATTTTAATTCAATATAATCTCAAATATAAAGTAATATAGTTATATATATATGTTTAAATTGTTTGTTCATTATTTTATTTCTGAAGTCATTCAAACCATTATCTTGTTCATAGAAGTTTATTTTTTGTAATTTTAACCAATGTAATATTTCATAATGTATTATTTATAGTGAATAATGTTTCACTTTTCGTATAATTATTGTCGTGTACCTTTGCAATTTACATTTCAACCATTAAGTTTATTACTTCCTCAATTTTTGGTTTTGTTAATAAACGTTTAAATAATTGATGTATTTATTGAATTTTACATTTTTAAATTTCACATCCACTAAACACTGCGTTACACATACAAAACCTAATTTGTCTTAAATTTGCATTAGATGATTTTGTATAGTATTAGGGAACACTATTTGGATTGAATTATTAGTTTGGTATAATACGTTATATTTAATGTTAAAATGAGGAATAATGAAAATAATTATAAGAAAGAAAGAATTATATGTTTTGCTAATATAAATTTCAATACAGTTCTTTCAATATTTTCCTTAAAGCTACAAAATATATTAATGTACATAATACACTGTGCTCCAATAATTAGATGTTTTGTTTTAATTATTTAACAATCGAAATGACTTACTATGCCACATTGAACAAATGTTTCTAAATTAAAATATACAAACCAATTAACTTTTGAACTTAAAATTAATAACATATCATTCTTTTTTACTTTAGCATAAAGCGAGGTCCGGTTCTCGGTTCCACGAATATAGTTCACTGTGTTTTAGAGATCTTTTAAAGATTTGAACTGCGAGCTGCCCAGTTAAGCTTGGCTTTGGTTATTTCACTTTTAACTTTTAATTTTATATGATTGTATAGATCGAAATATTTTTGACGATATGCAAGCCAGCGTTGATTGTTTAAATGCTTTAGTATAGGAGTGATCCATGGTTTGTCTTTCGTAGAGAGAAATACAGTAGTTTGTGGAATCACATTGATACACGAATTTAGTTTAATGTAAAAAATATTTATTTTTGAGTCTAGATCGGGAGTGTTATACCGTATTAGAAAAATTAATTTGTGAAAGTTTACGGTTAAAGTTATCAATATTCGATTGAATATATCAAAAATAGAATGCGATAAACCCTTGAATGACTGAAAATATTTATTGGGCTGAAGAAGGATGCAATTATGACCTAAGTTAACTAACGATGTTAGAATCACACACTGTTAGTAAGCAAAGGATAATTCATTGGAAGTGTAAATCTTATCAAGAATATTACATCCACGTGTGGGTTGGTTAACCAAGTTATTAGCATCGAAGAGCAGTTCTAGAGAAGAGCAATTGAAGTCGTTAAACTCGCCCCATGAAACAATGGATGAACTAGAATAAATATGAAGGTGAGAATCAATAATGTTGGATAGACATTCATTTGTTGACGCAGTGTCAGACGAAAACACATTAGAAGGGAAGTAGATGACAAAGAGAAGGATTTTGAGTTTACGAAAAAAACCTGAATATATTCAAAGGCTGGGTGGACTTTAAATTCAATACTTTGAGAGAGAAAATAACCTTTGCACCATACATAAACCCCTTCACCTCTACGGGATTGGCAATTGTGTCGATATATAGTATAAATATCAATATTTATTAAGTTAGAATCAATGTTTTGAAGTATCTATAGTCACCCCGTCGATGGAAAGTGTTCCTTTATTCAGGGTGATGTTTTTTCTGGATGATGCTGGATAAGTTATTTCTTTTTGGTACGAAGTCTAGCATTTTCTTTTTTAGATCGCGGAGATTCGTCGTAGTTAGGGATTATTTTTCCTTGTAAAGTTGACTTTTCCTTATCTTGTAGACAGCCGAAGCTTTAGACTCAAAGGAATCGATCGTTATTTTATTGGGACGTGTTTCCGAATCTTACTGGTTTTATGTTTGTTTCAGCGAATTCTGAAGCAAACTTGGTCATCATTTCTTTAATTGTCGTGTTGAGCGGAGTGTCATTGTCTGGAATTCCATACACAATCGCACTGGACTCTCTATTAATAGACTTAACTTTATCTACGTCAAAAGCAAGATGGTTAACTCTCTTGTTTAAGGATTTGATTTCTGAATTTTGTTTCACTGTAGTTGCTTTTAAGATTTCACATTGTTTGTTTGTAGCAGAATCGTTTTTGATATCTAGCCGAAGTTGTGTGAGAGCACTTCATGTTCTGAGACTTCACGTTATTCATCTTTATTTTGGTATCGTAAAAAAATTTATTGTAAAACGTATTAGGAATAACACAATTCAACATACTTGAAATAGTCCTTAAACTGTCTATTCTATACTCCATAATTAAATGCATCAGTCGATAAAGTTAATATTGTGCATTTGTCACTGACAGTTGTTGTAAAATTTGACGCTACAGTTGACCTTTGGTTTGCTTTGACTTGGGAGCAAAATTATTTTATTGTTGGGATTTTATCGAATTAGCATAAATATAGTTTTCGATTTATTATTGTTTTGGTTTTTAGTGCAAATAGTTCAAAACATATAAAATTGTGAAATAAATAATGATTGTTTTTCTTCTTCTTCAGTTGTAGCAACAGTTGAGCGACTATGTAAAGACGTAGAAAGCCTCAAAAAGAAAAACGATGAAGACAGCCAGAATGTTTTAAACTTAACTAGGCAATTGGATGACAAAACTCGGGAATTGTTGGAGAAACAAAACGAATTGCGCATAAAGGAGCAGCAGCTACTACAACTTCAGCAGAAATCAAATGAAGAAAAGGACATATTAAAAAGAGAAGTACGGGAATTGGACACCGATCTTAGGTGGACGAAAGGTGAATTGGAAGCTATGAAGTTAACATTAAGCGATTATGACAAGCAGTGTTTGAAAAGGGATGAATATAGGAACGATTATGAAAATTCCAAGGAAGAAGTAAGAATTTTGAAAGGTGAAATTGAAACGCTGAAGAAAGATGTGGATCTCCAAAAACGGATGATAACCCAACTGCAAGGTAAGATTATAGTATTAACCCATCAAGTTGTCTTCGCCTGACACATGAATAATTCTACTTCCAAATTAATATTATTTTTGTTTTTACCATTGTGTAATTTATGCAATTTGTTAAATAATCGTTATTATCAAATATAGCGAGACAGACAAAATAATGTGTACTGCCGAGATAAATTAAGGATAGCTACTGCAATATATGCAAGTAATGCTGAATTAGTGTTCCTATAGTATTATTGTACATTTTAATGTTTATATCTATACATAATCCGTGAATCATCTAAGACTTGAGAGAAACGATTTTTATATTATATTACGAACTAAGCAAGGCATTCTCTGCACTACTACATTATGACTACATCAAATATTTTATTTTTGTATTCAGCACAAATATTGTAAATGTTTATTTAATTTTAATCTTGTTTAAATGTAGATGTAAAAAAGATGAAAGCAAACATTCTCCGAGGTTGATGTCCATAAAACTTACTTATTCGTCGATGTTGAATGGTTTCACAAAAATATCAACATGTAAAATCTTGTTATTCAGATGCTTTTAACGGAGTCTAATTTTATCATATTTGTCACTTAAAATCTTATCAGAAAAATAATCATTTTTTTTGGAAATTCCTGAATATTTCTCTAGGCCGTATTTTTATTGATTATATCACACCGCAAATATGGCGAAATGGACATATAAGCCTCTTCATTGGGCAGACTATGTTAGCCACTGAGCAGAGGAATCCAAGAAAACAGCATAAACGCCTTGCTTGTTGTCCTATAATTTATAAAATTGTTTCAAAATATATTATTAGATAAAGGTAGCCAGTGAATCAAATTATTTTAAAATTAGTCAGAGTCTGCAATAAAAGATCGTATTAGATTTATTTTATGGAGATTATTGAAATATCATTTTATGCAGATCTTGGATTTATGTATGTTTATTTGAGAAAAGTACATCTTGTGTGGTGGTACGCCAAAACTGTATATGGGTTTTATATACGTACACATATATTTGTATTATTTATATACCAAACTGTCAAATAGCATATTTAATTGTTTATAACTAATACTAATTGAAAGAAGATGTGAATCGTCTGAGAAGCCAAATTACAGGTAAGAATGCATTTTTAAATCAACGAGTTGTGTTTTTTCCTAACAATTAAATGTTTATACATCTAAAAGTATTTTTTTGTTTGCAATGCTGAGTTATTTTGCATTTAAAAAAATATTTTTTCTTATCAAATATAGCGAGACAAACAAACTAATGTGTACTGACTAAATACATATTTTTTAAAGATTGTTACTGCAATATATGCTAGTGTTGCAGTATTCGTATTGCTATAGTATTAGTGTACAGTTTAATGTTTATATCAATACATAAACTGTGGAATACTATTGGGAAAATAATCACATTCCAAATTAACATATTTTAAAATAACTTAATATTTCGAAAGAACAAAATTGACATGGTACAAACACGGTTAAAACTGTATACTATCATAATTGGTGGAATTATTAAATGTGTTATGTAATTTATATTTAATGCATTAAAGTATACATGTTTATATAGTAATGCGAATGTATTATAGTTTGTTTATTTAGACTTTTACCGCCTGTCTATTTTAAACATAGAATATACACGGTTACAAGTTTGTTTGTCACACAATCGACACCTGTTTATTTTAAACATAGAATATACACAGTTACAAGTGTGTTTGTCACACGATCGACACCTGTCTATTTTAAACATAGAATATACACAGTTACAAGTTTGTTTGTCACACGATCAACGCCTGTCTATTTTAAACATAGAATATACACAGTTACAAGCTTGTTTGTCACACGATCGACACCTGTCTATTTTAAAAATAGAATATACACAGTTACAAGTTTGTTTGTCACACGATCGACACCTGTCTATTTTAAACATAGATAATACACAGTTACAAGTTTAATCAATGCATGTTTTTATCATCAAAAACAATCAAAACCAATTTTTGTTGAAAATTATCGTTTATTTTACTTGTACTACCTGCTTGTAGTACCAGCCTCAAATGATCAAACGAGCATATCTAAAGTAGTTTAGATATATTGTGTTACAATATTAGTATTAATTATAAGTGATTCCATAAATAAATTCTCAGCTAGCAAACTGTGTACCTTCTTCTTAGATGATAAATGCACCAAAAGGCATAGCTGACACACTTCATTAAGATGGTTTTTAGAAAACGATGTTGTCTTTGTACAGATTAGCAAACATTTTTTCAGAAGCTGTTATTTAGATTTCTATGGGTTATATGAAGGAACGCATTGGGTTTCATTTAATTAGTAGATGTCGACACGTGATGTTTGACTCTGGTGTCCCTATATACCATTACTTTAAGGGAAAACATTTTAAAGTATAACATACATTAATTGGAATGTTCATGTATCTAAAGTATACATCAGCGTGTGCTTTATTTAGATAAAGAGTAGGCCGTTTATTTATTTGTAAATATATGATTCCTTTGCTTCCTTTATACGCTTTTCTAACTTTTTTTGATTGTTAGAGTTTTATGTCACACATTTGTTATTCTCAATGTTATACTTATAATTCTCCAGCGACATCCGTTGTTGACATCCCTTCTATCGAAACACCGACCTCAATGGTTGGTTCACCTGAAGAAACACCAACCGCTTCAGGAGGTGGCATCCAACATATTTCTACTTCTTCTCCATCTCTTTATTCTGAAACGCCTTCCACAGATTCACTTAGAGATAAAATGTTATGCATTCTGAAATTGAATTGTAATATTACATAGATAAAAATAAATCTAATATTTAAAACTCAAACGCATTCGTTTATTTATGCTAGCCATGAGTTAGCCAATCAATGAAGCGAATTATTCCATGTATTAATTCAGATAGATAGAAAGTGAAAGCATATAATACTGATTCGTAAAAGTATACAAGTAATAACTAAACAAGATATAGAAGACCCTATATTTTGTACAGCTAAATATATGCATATTTCACAATTGCTAGACTCCAACGTATCATTTGTAAAACTTACATAACTTTATCGATTTACGTTACAATGGATAATACAAACATTATAGCCAAAATGGATTTGGTTATTAGTTGTGTAAATGGACTATCGGTCTACATGTTTAATTAGATTTGCCTATAGTTTTGTAAGACGTTATTATATATTAAAATAGTGATCCCCAATCAATCCAAATTACTAATGTGTCATTGTTTTTGATAGATTACTAAAAAAACATGGCAACATTTTACCATTTTGTGGAATAGTACGTGTTTACATTATTGTAAACATGAATTGTATATTTGCAACACAATCATATATATTTTCTAATTAAACAATAACTATCGATTTAATAAACGTTTTCACTTGTGGAACATTGGAATGTAAACGGTTAAGTTTAATTTAATTGAAATTATGAAAATATTAATGTATTTTAAATAAAATAAAATATAATAAAATAACCAGGCTACTCGTTGACTAAAATAGAACGTTATATTTTGGTGTAAGACACCTTCTTCAGATGAAGTAAAATATAAAAGTATGAGAATGTACAAGGGATGCGTGTTAAAGGAATATAGGTAGCATATAAAGATGATGTAGGGATTAGTTGAAAGTAATGAGTATATTGATCTGTAAAAGAAAGAGAGAGAGAGAGTTTTCACTATTCATGCATAGACTCAGCCGAACTCATCCACCTAGAATGCCCGAGATGGACCAACAGAAGAAATAACACCTTTCCCTCAACAGATAAGGAAGCACTATTCAACAGCCCAAATATCGTATTAACTAACCTGGATGGAATTGGGCGCATATAGCACCCAGGCGCAGTGCCAGAAATAATAATATTAATAAGCATATCTAAAGTAGCTTTGATGTATTGTGTTTTAATATTAGTAATACTTATAAGTGATTTCATAAATTAATACTCAACTAGCAAACAGTGAACTTACTTCTTAGATGATAAAGCACCAAAAGGCATAGCTAGCACACATCATTACGATGGTTTTCTAGAAAACGATGTTTTCTTTGTACTGACTAACAAATATTTTTCTATAGAAGCTGTTATTTAGATTTCTATGGGTTATATTAAGGAACGCATTGGGTTTCATTTAATTAGTAGATGTCGACACGTGATGTTTGACTCTGGTGTCCCTATTGACCATTACTTTAAGGCACAACATTTATAAGTATTAAATACATTAATTAGAAAGTTCATGTATCTAAAGTATTCATCAGCGTGTACTTTATTTAGACGAAGAGTAATTTGTTTATTTATTTGTAAATATATGATTTCTTTACTTCCCTTTTACACTAAGTGACACTTTTTTTGATTGTTACTATTTTTCTTCACACATTTCTAATTCTCAATGATATACTTCTAATTCTCTAGCGACATCCGTTGGTTACATTCCTTTGATAAAATCACCGACCTCAATGGTTGGTTCAACTGAAGAAGCACAAACCGTTTCAGGAGGTGGCATCCCACATATTTCTACCTCTTCACCATCCGATTCTTCTGAAGCTCTTTCCAGAGATGTAGTTAAAAGTATGCATTTTGAAATTTAATTTAATTTTAGTTACAAATCATTCTAATATATATAAATCAAACGAGTAGATACACTATCGATTATGTATGTTAGCCATGAGCCAGCCGATCAAAGAGGTGAATTATTGCATGTATTAATTCAGGTAGATAGAAAGTGAAATTATACAACACTGAATCATCAAAATATACAAGCTATGACTACATCAAATATAGAAGCCGTTATGTTTTCTACTGCTAAATATACGTGGATTTCTTAATTGCTCTATTTAAAAAGTCGGTTCAGACAATAAGTAAATCTTATCTAGTTATAAAAGTAAATGTGATGTTTGCAATCTCAGTTTAACACATCGTCACCTGAAGTTTTACAAGGAAATTATTTTCATATTATTTACTATTTTGGGAAACATTATCATATTTATCGAAGGAGAATATTGTTATCTACGCAATTTTCACTTGAAAACGTTTCTCTTAATTTCAAGAATACAAAACCAATAAAAAAATCTAAAACAAACACGTTCTTATGAAAACATTGATAATATGTCATATTGTCCTGTCGCGGTTTTGTAATTATATTAATAACAATTATCTAATTCCAATTAAATGTCTCTAAAATAAATAATTAAAAATTACGTTTCTGATAAGTTAAATCTTGGAAAGAATTTGTTGATAACCTCAAGACCAAACTTTCTCGAACATTGTATATACTCATCATTGTTTCAAGGTTATACTGGTAAAAGTTTTTCGAATAAATACAGATATTTTAAAAAACAGAACCCGAAATCTTATGAGTGTCGAAAGAGACATTTTATTAGATATTGTATCTGTAATTAAAGTATCTAAAAAAGTGAGAATAGTGGTGCTTAATATGGGGTGAGAAATAAATGTGAGTGAGAAATGTGGTATTTATAATGAACATTCATTTTCATATCATGATATTCTATTTGTGAAATAGTTATTTGTGTTGCAGACATTATTCTAAAATTATATCCTGTTCTGTTAGTACGTACATTATATTAATCTCAACTGTGATTTGTTTTGTATTTGTTTATGCATAAATCAGAATCCTTTTATGGTTTAAAAAATGAAGAAAACAAATCATATTATTTTTACATTTCTACCTGCATTTTCACTATTGCTTCAACTCTAGTTACGCACAATAATTATATTTGCTCATAGTTTTACCGAAAACTTTTTAGTGTAACTTACAAGTCTCTAGTCAAGTTTACATTTTAGTAATAGTGTAACCTACATGTTTCTATCTAGACAAGTTAGAGTGTAAGTAGAAGTGTAATTTTTGGTTGATAGCTGTGTGTTTAATTGTAATTAATTGGAGTAAACACTCATTCCCATCTTTAAATTTCTATCAGAATATGTAAATTCATGCTTTAAAATAAAATATTACAATAATGAGATTGTTAGCTATTTTTTCTACTCCACGTCGCATTGATGTGGAATATCAAGGTATAGATCGATTTATTTTCATTCATAATATAAAAATTATTGTGAGCTCTATCAAAAGCTTTTAAATTAATTTTATAAAAACACAAATTAATCGTTTTTCCGTTAAGATTCCTGAAATACAATTTGAGCTTCTTAGAATCACTTCAATTGTCTTACGGATCTTTAAATAATTCAATAGTCTCATAAAAAATACATTTTATTAATTTTTTCAAAGTACATTTAATTCAGTAATATATAATTGTTTAAATCTCCATCGATCTATTTATTTCAAGTACTAATAATAGCTATATTGTGAACTCAATCGATACTGCGAATATTCAGTTTTATACCTACATCCGTCGTATATAATATTTATTCTTAAAATGTATTGTAGCTTTTAAAATTTCTTTGATTTCTGAGTATTGCATAAGTTATATTTAATGAATATTTCACAAGCATATTTGTTTGCGGATTTTAAGTGTTGAAACTTGATATTCAGTAATTGTACAATACGGTTTACCGTCTAAGTGTTTCGAGAAGCCTTACTACAACATGACATTATAAAAAATATATAAGTTTTGTATTCACCACATAATATATTACATGCAATTTTGATAGAAATATCTTTTTATAAAATAGATGTATCAAAAATGAAAGCAAACATTCTCTATTACCGATCCATAACCGATCCAACACTAATTCGGCAATGCACAAAACGAAATTTTAAAATAATAAAAATTCTATTTTCATGGTCTGATATAAAGAAGTATTTTATTATCGTACGAGTATTTTTCAATATTGCAGATACGATTAATTAAAATGTTTTGATATTATCACAAAATATTATTAAACATAAATAAATAATAATTACATCCTAGGAATTTGAATGTAAAGATAACATTGTGATAACGTAATCTAAGTGTTATAGTTGTATGAATATTGGCGTACAATGATTTACTTTGTTGTATAATATGTAAGCAACTAGAATAAGGACATTAATATACTAATGGAGCTTTTACTATGCTTTCATTTTTCGTTCACAGGTTTGAGGCTTCCGAGATATAAGTAGAATCTCTTCTGCTGTTTATGTAGCATCACATCTCTAAAGATGTAAAACGAAAAACCATGCAAATATAAACGCAACCTGAAAATACAAAGTATTAACTTTCATTAGAGAAATAATTACAATATACTATAAGTATTTGTGGCCATATTTATATGATTCTTACAAGGATAGGCAGATTGCGAATAAATGAATAAATTAGATCTGGATTGAGATCTTATATAGCTTATCATTGACGAATACGCGGATTTTGGAAACAAATTTACTGGCTATATTTTACTCCTTGTAGTATTTACACAGTATGTACCTATGGCGAAAAATTCTGACCAAAAGCTCAAGAAGCCTATTGGGTACTTAGGAAAATGATTCTCACATCGGCACAATTAAAGTATAGAATGTGTTTTTGTCAAAAAGTTTGTAAGTATCAATTTATTTTCCACTAACTGGTTGTTTGTGAATAAGCTATTGAAGCTTTTACGGGGCTACCGGAGACCTCAGTTTTCGAGATTACCACAGAGGAGCTGGTCCTGAAGGAAGTATGTTCTGTTAGCTTCTGGATTATTTGTTTTAACTTATCATGTCGATATCGGTGGATATGGCATCTTCAACAGATATTTTATCACCAAAAGTGTATTAGTGGCTTTAATTTTGTTCATATTTATTGAATGGACTAACATACAGGTTTAGACATTAGAATGTGTACTACTTGCTTAAGATCAAAAACAAAACATGCATTAGTAAGTAATATCATTACTGTAACTGCCACATTATTTTGACTGCGAACTGGTTTCATTGATTTCCATGCAATAACAAATATTTTTTAGTTTTTTTCACAGCTTTAAACATGTTGAATATTATTATATTTTCGATTGAGTAAGCTATTTTTTTTACTGTAGTATTATCAATAACTCACATGTTTGTAATATCTAGTCAAGTTTAAGTGTATTATAGTATTTACAATATCCAAATATTTCCCTTTTAAAACATGACTTGAAATCAGTAGAACGTTAAGTGCTTAATAGGAGTATATAATGGAGTAAATACCCACTGAAATCTTTAAAACCTTCCTGAAATAGTAAATACATACTTTAAAATACAAATTAAAGTAACGTACGATGTCACAAACGTTAAATGTAACACATTTAAACATTTAAAACATGCCTTGTGTGGTTATTTCTTTCTCTTTCAGGTCGACTCGATGAACAAAGATTAGAACGAGAAAGTAAAGAGGAACTTGAAGATGAACTTGACCGTGAGTATCAATTTATCTAGCAACTATCCAGTACCAACAGTATCAACTATCCACAATAAAGTTTTTGAAATTATTTTTATAAAAACATCAAAACATGTATAATGATACCTTTTAAATATAATCACTTTTTTATTAAGGAAATATAAGTTTTAAAGTTTAGAATAGCATTGTAAAACGACATTTGTATTTTCGTGCTCTTCATATCTATAGCTTGTATTTCGAAGATTTATATTGAGTATCAATTAGTCATGCTTCTTATTTCTTAAATAAAATACGCTTTAGAAAATTAAAATTGACTGTTGTGATTTGAGCCTAGTTTTTGAATTTTTTAAACACGGAAATTTGGGTGTCAAAAAATGTTGCTAGTTAATACATTTTTATATTCAAATTCGAAAGAATTAACGCCCATTCTTAAACGTGGATTTTCCACTATTCTTTTCTATGTCATAAATATATAGAAATCCGTCAAAATCAAAAACTTAAACGCAATATTTTAATATGATCATTCAAACGATGTGTACATCTTATTCGTTAAGGAGGAGACAGGCAAATGGAGATATACTTACTTATACATGGATATAAATGATATATGTTAATAACCTTACTTGAAAATACACACGATTATAATCTAGAACATTTGGATGAAGTGTGAATAACTGAAACTTGAAGTATATAGTATGCCGAGCCGACTTTTAATTATCCTTAAATTAAATATGTTAGGTTACAAAATGGTATCATAAAATAATAATATCGTTGGATTAACTTGTTGCCACAAGTTCATTTTTTATATTGAGCGCATTGGGACTAAAAGCGATTTATAACGAAATGTTCTAATTGAATTAAACTCGATCTAGCTATTGAGAGTATGATCTATAGCTGGATTTACGGGAGATCAAACTATGTATTAAAGTATCATTCAAAATAAATGATAATAAAGTAATGCATAATAACAAAACTTTATATTTAATAAATGTTCAAACATTTTAATATTATATTTTAATATCTTTTATAACAGATATTCTTGTACCAGGCACAAAGTTGGTAAAAGGAAGATATGAAATAGAACAGACACTAGGATTTGGCGCATCTAGTATTGTATATCGGGCTACGGATCACGAACGTGGGTATGTACGCAATCTTAAAAATATATATCATGATACTAAGGATATCATAATACTTTACTAACTTGTATCAGCAAAGATGTTCGATTTTAAAAATATGCAATATATTGTAAAGTAATGTTATCACTATACACTTTAACTTCATCGTATCTATTGTATGTTCTATGAATAAATGAATTTACAGTCCTATACATAGGACACCGGTAATAACCTTGCTTGGGATGAATGGTTTTCTCAAACAAAATGTTATTGATCAAACTGATTTCATGCTGACAAATATTATAAAAATACATTTTCAATTTTGGCTATAATGTTAATATGTAGAAGCACAGATGAAAATAATATGGAAATGAAAATAATATATGGCTTATTATAAGTATATAAGCATTGGATTATAAAACATACAATAAAAGAAAAACATGTTCACAATGTACTACAAGCAAAACCAAAAATAATTGGGCAAATGCTATCTACACAGTCATAGTGTAAACTGTAATGATAATACTGTTTTTTTTTATTTTTAGTAGTTCAGACACGGTTTCATCACCAAGTCTGCTAGCTATACCTAATATGTACTAGCATCATACCTTTAGTATAGAATAAATATTGTTTTCATATATTATGGTGAAAATTTGATCAGTCTCGTATTCGGAATAAGTATTAAAAATTATTTTAATAAAATAAAAAAAAAAACCGGATTCACAACATTCATATATTGATTGTAAATGCACAACGTTTCACTCAGTGGTCTTTATCAAGTACAACTGTGCTAGGAAGCAGTACATTGAGATAATATAACTTGTTATATAGTACAATAAATGGAGTTATACGGAGATGGCCAATCACAAGCGGGCAGGAGCAGTTTTAGTAGTATAAGCGAAATAGTCAACATAACAGAGACATAAATCAGAGAGGGAGAGAATAATTATTCGTTGTGTATGTGTATTACAAATGAGATAAATAGCAAATGCATACGGTCTGTGCATCTGTTCATAAGAGTCCACGCGGCTGCTTTAGATATGTAAAGGGCTTCTATCGATTT
>JAYRBW010140112.1:0-15182 GCA_036023295.1 Invenusta paracnida | reverse complement strand
ATGTCCCGTAAAATAATAGGGCCCATGCCAGTGCAGCCTATTTACACAAGAGGAGATTATGGCGGCATGGGGGAAAAGATTATGCATAAATCTTCAAGGCTATGGTGCCTGGTATTACTGTCTTCTAATCTCCTAATCTCTTCTAATCCTCGTCTGCGATCCGAATAGCATGCGCATCTCTTCTGTTCTCTATTACGTATTTATATATATACATAAACAAAAGGCTTTAATTCAAAATAGCACAATACATGAATATCAACTCTCAACATGAATATAATCTCTAAAACGCTCTATATATGTAATTATTGCGTCAACGTTTAATTTTTGCTGGACGCATTTGATATGTTAACTTCCATATTATCATGTATCATAAATTGAACTGCAATTATTACTTTTTATTCTTATTCTTTTGTAAACTAATTCAGAAACGAAACCGAAACTTCAATTACAATATTAATGCTTTGTAGCAAGTCTATAATATCAATAAAAACCTATGGGTCAAGCCCACACTTTTAATTTTTGACACTTACCCGGATGACAAAGTTGGCTAGCCGGTATCCACAACAGTCGACTCGATTGTAGACCTCAACTCTCCGAAGCTGGACAATCCTCCCAATATCAACGCGCCACCATGCCCCCTGTTCCTTGTTCGTGTATGTGCAACTGGCTTTGTGAACAGTATTTCCATCCACGCCTAAGTTAGATCGGCCGTTGTTGTAATAGTACCAATAGTTGCTGCTCTGCCAAGTGGGTTTACCCTGGGAAAGGAGTTTACCCGGATTGACTGAAAGTCAAGATCACAAAGGTATAAATTTATTTCATTGGCTCATTAGCTCATTGACTGATTCCCACAGTACGTTTTTTATAAAACAAGGTTAATGCGTATTATAATTAATAAATTGAATCAATATATCTGTGAGTATTAAATATTTATTATAACAATAACAATTTATTGCGCTTTGTTTAAAATTGTATTTAATTTAATGCGTTTATTTAAATTTAAATTTGTTACGATTGATTTTTGTCGGAATTAAATAATATTCACATTATTTCATTTTCGCTTTAATTCTCTTTTTTCTATACATATAACACTTTTTTCCTAAAAGAACACTTTTTTATTGTACTTTGTAAATTATTGATTGGTACTCCAATGAGAGTTTTGTCGATTTTGAGACAGTTATACATTTTTCTATATATAGTATGTTTCGCTCATCTTTACAAAGGGATGCATTTTTAAAGTGTGGTCACATGACTATCCCTCGGGTGAACAATCGTGAATATAGAGCTAAAGTTGTGAACAGTTATTTTGAAAAAATTCTCTAAGTTTATATTGTTTCATTGGTTCATTTCAAAATCACACAAAATTCGGAAGGGTACCTATAGATAGGGATGCATATGAATACGTTGTTATAAAACATTAAATGTATTACCAATCGATATTCAAAATTTTGATTTGTTTTTAACATTTCCATATAGATACTAACAGTTTATTGTTTTCGTAAAAATATTATAGAAAATAGATATTTACAATTTGATTAAAATGTGCATTTGTAATCTCTTATTTATTTTCTGTTATTTGTTTATAATTATTTTCTTCGTTACACTTACGAGTACACTTATCAAAGGGATCTCCAGTGAAACCGACTTGACAGCGACATCCTTTCCTTTTGGCATTACAAATCGTGTTCTTGCCGCATCGTTCACAATGATTGCAGAAGTTGATACCATCTCCTAGGTAACTGTGTTTGCACTGACACAGTCCGTCGATACATGCGGCCTCGGAGTGACATTTACCAGCACATGCTGTTATGTAGGGAGCAAGAGAGATGAATAGAAATATATGTTTATATTACAAATGTAGTTATATAATATTGATATTTAACAATCCATATGAAAGGTAGGAACTCTAACTCAAGAGAATAAAGTATAATAAAAAGAACAAGCTTTTTGGCAGTATGTTTTGTAATGAATTTGTTATCTCAAACTTGAAAAAACAAAATGTCTTTTAAAGTTTCAAAGAAATCAAAAGGAGATGCTTATATCACTCTATTCCAATCAGAACTCCACGGTCAGAAGTGTTTTGGAACAGCGAATGGTTCAAGATAAGTCAAGGCTGTCCTGCTTCCTGCTTCAATACGTACGCCGAAGTCAGAATGCATGCTCTCCATGATTATGATTGTGGTCTCAAAATAAATAACGCGTTGGTGAACAATCTCCGCTATGCTGATGACACGACCCTCATCACCACATCGCCCGAGGAACATGTGGATCATGATCGAAAAGGTACGCCTTGCAAGTGAAGAGACAGGCCTGTTTCTCAACGTCAAGAAAACAAAACCTATGTAAGTCATCAATACCTAGCAAATGGTGAGAGCATTGAAGCTGTCGATTAATTCGATTTCCTAGGATCTTTTATTACGAACCTATAGGAGGAAGCAATAAATAATTAAACAGCGTATAGGTATGGCGCCCTCAGTGTTGTTCGATCTCAACAACTTATGGAGAAGCCGCGGCATTAGCCTCACCAAGACTAGACTCGTAAACTGTCTAATTTTAAACATTGGATGCGAATCATGGAGTCTTATATCTAGAACGATAAGACCAAGATAACGGCGTTCAAACTATGGACTTGGAGAAAACTACTGTAGTTCGCGCCTGCATATTATAAGCTTTTATATAATGATTATAAAATAATGAAGATACATATCTTTATAATAAGTAAAAATACATGTAGAATCATATAACTTTTTAATAAATCGATTACATTTCCGTAAGAATTCAAAATTAAAATATTCCTTTTCTTTTTATAATTGTTATCAAAAGTTGAAACCTCAAATGCGGCTCGATCCAGAAACCTTTGGTTTAACAGCCCAACGCATTAGCCGATTGTGCTACGTACGGATTTTAATAAGAGAAATAACCACAACGTCTAATCTAGAAAAAGACCCTATACAAAAGTATGCACTAGTCTTATATATATATATACAAGTATATTACAAGTATATATTTATAACTATTTATGCAATTGTCTTCCTAATTTTTCTATAGTTTTAATGTACTTCGTCTCGTCTGAAGAGGGTTTTATAACCGAATATGTATGAACTTTTATTAAAATATAATAGCAAGACTTTTTCATTCTTTACTAATTTGATTTACTATTATGGAGAGTTTACTTAAAATTAAAACAAAATTAACGGTTCTTGAAATACCCAAATAAAATGTCTTACCTTTGAAGCATCCTTTTTTTGGGTCACCTGAATAGCCTTCTAAGCAAATACACCTCTCATCTGCATTGCAAGTTGTATTGGGTCCACAGAGCTCCTTCTGGCAGCCATTGCAATCATGGACACCGTCCCCAAAGTAGTAAGTTTTGCACTTACACTTGCCATTGATACAGAATGCGTTACGGTGGCATTTCAGTTTGCAATCTATACGCATGAGAAGAAAGAAAACCTGTTTATAATTTCTACCATCATGACATAATACCGTATCTATATTTTAACTACACACTCAATATACTTTTCCAGAGATTAATTTATCGTTTTGGATTATGTGAAGTCAGAAATTAATACAAATTTCAAATATACGGTTTCTTCTGTTAACAATTAGGTACAAGGTTTGTTAAACTATTTAGAATTTAACATATATTTTAAATGTATGTATTACATTCAAATCAATTTATCTCTACAAATATCGACAAAAGGTTTGCATGTTTGTTTGTTTATGTTTGTGTAATCACGAAGCTATGTTTTAGATATATTGTACATATATGTAGCTTAAACTTAGAATTGATTTTAAATGTCATTAGAGTAAGCATAATTAGTGTAATTTCTACCTTATTTCGTTTAATCGTGAATTTAAATACTATATATCGACTTGGCTTGTAACTAAAGCCCGTCAACACAATCTTTGTGAGCATAAAAATTTTGAAAATGCCTAAAAATCATAATAAATTAAGACTGTAAGTAATTAATCAAACGTCATCAACACACTGATAACTCTGTGGGGGGATTTGCAGTAGACCTCGGAACAGCTCACTCAACTGAGTCAATATCTTTTCCACACAAAAAGAAAATTAGGGTTAATTTTTTAAATACATAGAGAAAATGATATACATACTATGAAGAACATCGTTATGACAGGTTTCAGGGTTTTTGAAGTCTTATCGACAACCACTTATCACTGAACAACAGGCGACTAAGGGATTGGCTTGGGTTAAGGAGAAAAACATTGGAACAAGACAATTGGACAAAGGTTCAATTCAGTGATGAATCTATATTCAATATTGCTAATGCTAGTGAGGGTTGTTGATTGTTAACATTAACATTGATCCCTACTCAGTATAACGTAACAATGAAGCATACGACGAGCGTTATGGTCTGGTGTTGCTTTTCTATCAGAGAGACTGGTCAGATGATGACCACTGAAGGCACAATGTATATGTAAAGTATACTCCAATAAAATAATTGATGATGTGCAGGCTCAACATCAATTCCGCGATGGTATCCTTTTGAAGATTGCGTATTTATTGGTGTACTAATAAATACCATTTTGGCACTGGCCACAAGTACATGGTCGTCAGTACTTTAATCAAAATATGGTATTAATATGCACAAATCACAGAAAATTTCCAGATTTTGGTGAATCTATGCTTGCCAAAATTCAGAATGTTTTTTCTGCGAAGGAGTTGAAAACCAAATATTAAAAACTAAAATGATTAAAATCAAACTTTCTGTGTTTATTAAAGCAATTTACATTTAATAATAATAAGTAATAACATTTGAAAACATTATTTTACTGTAAATTACGCCCGTGCAGAATTATTGTCGTTTTTTTGTATAAAAAGTAAATTTTTGTTTGAAGTAAACGCCAAACGAATGATACGTAGTGGGGCCGATAGATATAAACAATAAAATAAGTCTTTATAGTTACATCTATGTTATTATATACATAGTTAGGATTACTTGTATAGTCATATTAAGTTATACGTATGTAATGTATGTATAACATATGTTTGTAACATATTAGTTAAAGAGCAATTCGATAAATAATGCTTTGGAAATCGTAAACATTTAACGAGTACGGTTAAGTCATTATTAGAATATGTTTTAACGATAAAATTGTATTGTTGGTATTCCCTTAAATGTTTATAGTATGATCTATCTTTTTGAATAGTGCGCTGAGCGATAAGAGACGCATTATTTAACGAACTCAAATGTTTTGATAAGTTATATGATACATTTTTATCACATTTTCCAATATAAGAAGATTTGCACTTATTGCAGTTAATTTTTAAATACTACTATATGTTGGTTGATCAGTAATAATCAAGTAATCATTATATTTATTTACATTTTTTCAAAATCTATGGATTTGTAACCAGTTGTGCTTGAAACAATGACATTCTTACTAGAAAATTATGCATTAATAATCTACTGATAACTTCTGTATTAAACAAAAAATTAAATACTTGTTATGCCAATACTTTAAAACCTAAAATAACCATTTCATTGATATATTCGATTTATTTGGACATGGACAGATGCGTTAGATGGGAATCAAATACGTGACCTACTTAATTTATATGGTAACGTCAATGATTCCGACTTTCAAAATGATAGATTCCTACAAAGCGACATTGAAATCGTTAATGTTTCTACCATAAAGTAATTATATACAAAGTGTTGACTCTTATTGATTTCATAAACATCGCGCTGCAAATCGTCGTATATAAAAAATTGTTTTATTTTCAATAAATGTTATGTAAATGGGTTACAAAAAAGTTATAATATATATAATAAATTTAATTAATTTATAAAGTTACATATATAATTACTCCATGGGTTCTACTTTTGGAAAACGTTCGATGACTTATTTATGAACTCACCATAGCCAAAGACTTCAATCTCACAAAGAAAGACCGTCTGCCCTTTCGGGGCATGGATCCAGACATACATGCCACTTTCATAACACGGGATCACTCGCATGGGGCTCTTCGTCTTGTCTTCCTTGTACTCAATCTCTCCGCATTTGTGCTCTGAACGCGCAGTGTATCCCAGCTGAACATATAAATTGAAATGTAATACAAATTGTAATACTGGGCATAAAAATTGGGCTGAGTTTACATATAACATAATTTAAATTATTAAAAGAATTTCTATAATCGTTAATCGTTAATTTTTAAACGAAATATTAGGAATAGTGTTGATAGAAATATACCAACACTCATTCTTCATTAGAATAGATATATAGAAGAAAGTAAAGTATTAATCGATGAGAATATATTTAATTTAATAAAATCATAATTGTTGTACATGTCCATCATGGCTATACGTTTGTCTACCTATATTTTCTGGACATGTCGATCTTGGCTACGTCTGTCTACCTATATTTTCTGGACATGTCGATCTTGGCTACGTCTGTCTACCTATATTTTCTGGCCATGTCAATAATAAACAGGCATTTTACAGATACTTTACTGATATATGTATTATATATATAAATGTATTGATATATTAACTAATACTGGTATTTTAGGAATAAATAAAGAATACAAAAAGTAATAAATACATATAAAATGAATTCAAATCAAATTAGAAATTAGAAAATCGATATATCAGTTTTGTTATTTTCAAAGAAATAAAATTGACGAATAATCTAACTTGATATATTGCAATTATACCCTCATGAGTACAGCAAGGAGAGAATCATCAAAAGTTTAAAGAAACCAACTTTAACAATTTAGTATCAGAATACAACAAATATGCCTCAAAATTTGCTGTACGACAAAGTTCATCTTAATGAATGATCAAGAATTATTTAATTTATTATGAGCATTACGAAATAAACTACTGATTACTATACATATATTAATATATAATTGTACTCACGTGTGCAGAAAACTTCTGAATGCCTTTGTTCGTGCAACACGCGAGTCTCAAACCACAACAGTCTCGAGGCGGCCAGAAGACAACTTCAGTCACTGTGAAAACACTCTCTAAGTTGACCATAAACCAAACGTAAGTATCGAATCCGCTGGGCGTTGGCGAGGTACAGGTATCAAAGTTTCCGTCAACAGCCCGTCTTGGAGGCATCTCCCAACTTATGCTCGTGGACTGTAGAACTGGTTTGTTTTGAGACAGTAACACTGCTCTTTTCTCTGAATATATTATATAGGTGGACCAACATATACGTCATGTAAACAAGATTTAAAACCTGTAAAAATATGGATAATTAGAAAGCGATGCTTTTAAAAAGATACCTTATGCTCACATTTTTGAAAACTACATATATATTTTTGCCTTTTGTTAAAGAGCACTCTTTCTTTCTTTATTTATGTAATAGTCTGTAATTATAATGCCATGGACTAATATTGACCAAGAAATACTTTCAATGTTGTTATTTTTTCATATCCTTATCTCTTACTTTCTTTTAAATATGAGTAAATTCTGATAAAAGTCGAAACTTTGTTATCACTCAATAAGTGTAAAAGGATATGTAGTAAATGATACAATATATGAGCATTAAACTTTCATTTCCTTTTATTGCAAAACTTTCTTTTCATAATATTTTATGTAGATGACACATTTGTCCAACGAAAAGATCTTAAAATCTTGTTAATGTTATTGTATACATATATATACTCAAATTGTTTTTTTAAATATTATTCAGATAACCATTTAGAGAACGTCCGACAGATAAAAATTATGATTTGTCAACTAAATTAAAATAATTAATTAAAATGTATCATTAAACATTCAAATTGTTGATATAGAGTGAGGAACATTTTGGATTACTTGTAGTTACATTTAAAAATAACGTATATATGTAGATATAAATATATTAAACGTGGTTTATTATCTACACAACGTACACAGGAACTGCTTAGTGATAAAAATTATAAAAAGCCTTAATATAATAATATTTCATTTTTATACCCTATAGATAAAATTATGTTATTTAACCATCGTGACTCACGGTGTCCAAATACTTTCACTTCGCATAGAGTGAGATAGTTGGATGCTTTGAGCTCTATTCGAAGGTATCGCGCGATTACAGAGCATTCAAGGTTGATCACCTGGACACCTTGACCAGATTGAGCGTAGCTCGCGCATTCATACGAGGGTGGTTGAATTGTTCCAGTCTGAATGGGTCGAAAATAGAAAGTATAATACATTGGAGAGATCTCATAAAATAATACTTTGTAGTCAACCGTGACAATAGGCTATTTCATTGCTTATTGGTGTCCTCGAGCATACATAATAATTCAACATTGTATAGGTATATATCTGCATGATTTATATATAGGTAATTCACACTCTTTCAAATATAACACTCATAAATAATTAGTTAACGCATCAAATAGACAAATTTTTTATATATTTGAATGATTTTATTTATGGGTAAGTTTTAGATGCTTTACTTTTAGAACTATTTATTTGTAGTTAAATATGATTGTTTTTTAAGAATTATGTGTCAAAGACAATCACCAATTAAATTTAAAAAGATACGGTTACGTCGATTTAAATTGTTATATTTAATTGGTGAATGTCTTTAACATTTAATTATAATAAAAACAATCATATTTAATCGAAAAGATACCACTGAGTGTTCCCTTAACATTACCGCACTCATTCACATCAATCCGTGCCTTGACTTTAAATTCAACAGCATTATCTGAGACTACAATCGTTAAAGTTTAAATATTTTTAAATAATCGAAATTGACAGCTACTAACACAACCATATTAAAACTACACAACAACAATTCGTCATATATAAACTATACAAATTGACCTATTGAATGCTTGATTATAGATATTGACATTCAACTAAAATGAAATTTATAGTTAAACATTCAACTAAAGACCTTATATTTGCACCGGCGCAGTATTACGGTTAAAACATTACAAACTTTTAAACAAGATTCTTAAAACTCACGCTTTTTTGACGTGCCACACACGATGGAACGATGGAATCTACGAAAATGATGAGTTTCATTATTATTCGACCTCGAATGGTAGGAATATATATATATATATTCTGTAGATAATGTACTTTAAATAGTATGCGAGGTTATGGAAATTCGTTTGTGGATAAAATAAGTTTATTATAGAAATTAAAATTGTTTAATGCAGAAGATAGACATTGATTAATTTATTGATTAATATGTTATATCTGAGTACAAATTAGATGATCGGATGACTTATAGACATAAACACACATGTATGTATATCTCCAATAAGAAAATATTAGTTAAATTCAATATTGGATAGCATTTTGATATTCAATATATTTGAAATATTTGTGAAATTTTGTGAGTAAAGTTTAATTCATCACATTAACACTTAATTCATTGGAAAAGATAATAACGGTCACAAACAAATTGCACGGAGTTTAATGAATGTTATGGAAAGATTGCTAGGAAATCAATACCAGAAGAAATGATAACTTTAAAAGTCTTGGATGTTTAAGAATAAACAGTACTGTTTTGTATTTCATAATTATTTGTTCATGAATTAAACAAAAATGGTACAAATAATTATGATATGGTTCAATCGATCTTTAAAATATATTAACTCAGAGTATATGCAAAATATTTAGAACTGAAATATTTCTCAGAATATAAGTAACTGAATACAACCAACCAGCATATAAGTTAAATAAATAAATATTTTATAACATATTTATTAACATTTTTAACTGTGGATATATATTAAATAATTAAATATAATATTAAAATCATTGTTTACAACACAATTTCTTAAAATATTTCTACATTATAGTACTTACAGATGAGATATTTCTTAGTCATTCCTATTCTGTTCTTCCGACGAATCGTATTTTGTGATTTTGAATATTATATTACCAGTAGGTACATACTTTTTATTGTTAATAGCAAACTTTGTAATTAAATAAATAAAAAAGAAATACTAATGAAAAAAGTACTCACACAAAGCATATAATTCTAAATCTTTATTTACAAGTTTAGAATATTAGTATATTCAAATTTAAATTTTAAGGGCGAAAAGTATAAACACGATTCATTTCTAAAAACATATTATTCTCTTCCATTGAGTAATGCATTATTATTAATAATATTTCGTATTTCAATAAGCACAAATAAAGTCAAAAGTGGGTAGTCATAAAATTCTCTTCGCTTTTCTTGGAAATTTTACTCTGCATGTGCACTATTATATAGTAATTAGTCATTATATTATGCAGATGCACATTATATAATTATTTATAAATATGTATACAGCTAAAATCTTCTGGTATATATCAAGATCTTTAATCTGCTGCAGAATAATATAGAATGTCTCCGATTCAGATAATATTAGTTGTCCTTTTGCTTCATGTGTCTATATAGCTAAAGGTAATCGTTATTTGTTAATAACTCTTGCATACCTATACCTCCTACAACTCATAGTTAAAATGATTTAAAGTTAATTTCATATTAAATTGATCTAGATATATAGTATTTATTTATAATTAAGATGCACATTTTTAAACATGCAATGTAATTACCCATTCTTACATTAAAAGCGCAACAGCTAAATAATGGTCACTTTCAATTAATAATGATATTTCACAGATGGGAAGGAGACATGTATAATAAAAAAATGTATATTATCACTAATGTCTGGCTAAAATTTTGTTGATAAATAATGCTATATTTATATTATATTTCAATATAATTTTACGTACAAGTTATTATTCATATTCTTTTTAAATTCGAGGGGTTAACAAATGACAAAAATATAATTAATCTATAACTTTTGCCAATTGTTGAATTCAAATAAAATCGTACATTCCATAAAAAGTATACAATTCCTTTAAAAAATATAAATATTATAACAAAATTGACCATCTACTTATGAATATATTTAAAAACATCAATTTTGTAAATATTAAAGAATATATATCTACGCGAATCAATCAAGATATTCTCTATTTCATTTCTTATTGCTTCTATGTTTCATTCTGGACATGAACATTAGAACATATCCTAAAGAAGCATGTGAGTTCTTTTGCAAAAAAGAAAAATGTAAGAAACCAATTGTTACTGGTTCAAGTTGTCAATGCAATTGTGGAACAAGTAAGTCATTTTATGCTACAAGATTAAAGCTTATTAATTTAAATATGTTAATTGTTTTTCCTTGTGTTAAGTAATAAAACAAATAGAATTAACTTATTTAACTAACAAATCATTTTATTCGATTTAATATAATTGGCATCAATTATTTAAATTTTTTTAACATCTAATGGTTACCATTATATAGAGAATACAATAGATATTTAATTGACTCGCTCGCTTCTATAGAGGAAAGATCATAGAAATGGATCAATAACAACTAGAAGGGAAATTGTCCATCTCCGTAATATCAGACACACGACACTAAACGATTTCAAATAACATAAACTGTTGTGTTGTACAACGCCGCATTCTTATTGTAAACACAATGCAAGAGTATCGATTAATTGCTTCGAGACCTTGCGAGATATAATAAGGAGAATTTTCAAATCAGAAATACTACCTGATCTAAGCATATCTTATGGGGACATTATCGAGACTTTACCTGTAAAATTTCTGCAGATTCTAGCAGTGAGAGCCATTTTTCAATAACTGCTCGAATAACCGAGCTATCCCAAGTTTTAGGAAATCTTTGCTATCTATCAAATATTAAAGAGGCCTTTTTGCCCCGAGTAAGAGTTCTCGGTGGTGCCACGTTTTAAACTAAATTTACGTTCTAGAGCTGTTTATTTATTTCTAATGGGAAGATCTGTGAAAAGTGCGTACAATAAATTAATAAAACCTTTTTCGCATGATTTTGAATAGGCAAAAATAGATGAATTCGCTATGGGAAAAATTTGTGTTATCTTTTAAGCTAAACACATAAAAATTACATATTATATTGTAGCTCTCATTTAAATGCAAATTGTGATAGTTTCACTTTTTATAGCAGTGCTTTATATTATATATGTCATGTAGATTTGTCCTCTGAAAATCTATATTTTTTACACACGTTTCTTGCCCGCACTAAAACGTATGATTTGTTAATAGTAAAACCAGCTGCTTAACACACGTGCAACGCTCAGATTTTCACTTTAGATGAGCAAGCAAGTCAATTAAATCTCTCTGAGAGAATGCCAGCATAATCCTTTGATTAATTTAAAAAACTCATAAAACGATGTTTTAGAAATGGTGCTTATCTCTGTTTCTTCTATTAATTGAATTATTTTCAATGTCCCTTACTTGTATCGTTTTAATTATAATTATTTCGAAGAAATTGGAAACGTCAAAAGTATTATATACATAGTTAAATTAACAAAGTACTGCAATAATTTGCACAAGTCATAATACTTAAATGAAACTTCGAGAATATAACTATAAGATCCAACATTTTAATATATAATGGTGACGACGAAATGAGAGCAATAACGATATTTTCATAATGGTGAAAATCGAATGAAATATTATGTCCATATATATACGTTTCAGAGGAATAGTCAAGTTCTAATGGAACAAACAGTTGATCTTACCAAAGGATGGAAACCAAAATCTTAAGTATGAAGTAAGCATAATTATTGGAACTTGCAATAAGTTGTAGATATACTTGCGCTGATATGTATCATTTAGTTTATGTTTATATCTTTTTATAACTTATATCTTATATTATTATTATATATTATGTTTTTATCTTGATTTCCTGTTTTTCTGTTTTTTTCTGGTTTTTATTGTTTTTCTGTCTGGTGAGCCGCTTTGGCCTGATGGTTTCACTCAATTCTATAAGTGCAAACGTATCTAGGTTATATGCTCATATCCTTTACTATAAGAACACAAGATCAATCGTTTAATTTTATTTCCAATTCCATCATGTGTCGACTAAAAATGCGTCGTGAAATATTCCTTCTAACAGATTTAAAATTCTACATTTTACAGTAACTTAAAAGGGAGATCAATTCCCTTCTTAAGGCAAACAGTTACTTTGTAAATATTACGTAGAAATAAAAATTCAATCTTTATAGTCCCCTAAAACTCAGTGTCAAAATCCACAAAAATGTTTAATGTTCCTAATGTCTTTAGTAAATATAATTGGAATAAGCTGAATTGTTATACGATATTTTTATACATACTAACTATCAAATTTCACAAAATATGCCATCGATTAAGATTTTGATTGCTTAAAACTTTAGTCATATTTATTCGTTTTTAACGCCATTACATAAATTTTCTTCCGTTTTAGTTAGTGTATAAACACGTCTCAAAATTATCTACAACCGGTAATTAAATGAGTCATCTAACTATCCAATCAATGGGTTCCCATCATCAATTACAACGCAATAGAATTTTTTTATAATGTTGCAAACAGTTAAGGAGGATCAGCTAATGCCGTCAAGAAGATTTCTGTGCCCAAAATCGTTTTGTATAGGGTGTGTCGAAAAAAACGCATTTTTATATTATAACATGCTTGTTATTATATATTAAATATTATAGGTAATAATAGTAAATATATTAAAATATTCTATTACTATTAAATATATTAAAATCGAACAACAATCTTCTATCAAAGTCAAATAATCAATATACAAATAGTCACCATCAATTGCACTAATTTCATGGAGGTCGTCCCTGAAGCGTTGCAATTCACATTGTAATTTGACCCTCGTCATCTTTTGAGTCATACATTTCTCCGTTAGTATCTTATAGACTGATTTTTCTGATAGATTAAACTCGTCAGCAATAATGCGGATAGATCATATTGAATTGTCATTATCTACTAAGTCAGTTATTTGCAGAATGTTTTCATCTGTGAATACGGTAGATGGTCGTCCAGATCCTGCCTGCCTTTCTCTTGGCGCTTTCTCTATCACCATCATTGAACTCTTAGCTATTGTTTGAATTATTCATAGACTTTTAACATTGTCTTCGCCCCATGCATTTACTAGATATTCACGGATATCAACAGATGATACATTATTTTTTGCTAAGGTTGCAATAAAATAATTAACACATTCCACTTAGTG
The DNA here is from genome assembly GCA_036023295.1 of Invenusta paracnida. NCBI lineage: Eukaryota > Metazoa > Platyhelminthes > Proseriata > Coelogynoporidae > Invenusta > Invenusta paracnida. Next base: position 1,155 of record JAYRBW010140112.1, on the reverse strand, counting down.
ATCCATTCTTTACCTATTTTGCACACGGTAAGTAAATTATAAATCTAATAAAGCTGTTCATTGATTTCTATATTTTTTTAAATTTGAAATATTTAAATTATTTTTGAATAAAATAGTTGAATATCTATATGACCAATGATAACCAATGAATAAACAGTGATTTTCGATAGACATTTGATGAATAGCTATACTATAAAATCAATTTTGTATGATATAAAAACGCTGTTTTTTTCGACACACCCTATATATTGTTTAACTTATTCCATTTATGCTTTCAGTATTCATAACTTTGTTCTTTTTTATTCTTTTTTAACAAGGCTTTTGTAGTAAAAATATGTTAGAGCTGTTTCTTGTTTTTATATTGTATTCAGGTTATTCATGTAACTTTTAAGATCTCTTGGAACATTGATTAGGTCACGGATACTTTTTTGTCTAATTAAGCTTAATTTTAACTTAACATTATCTATAAATTTCAAAATATTATATTGTTCATGCATCATGTTTGTTGAGTTTACATATTTTATGTTTAGATAATATAATTTTGAGTATTCTGCTCCTGGATTTTTGGATTTTAGATTGTAGCGATTTTGTACAGTTGCTATATAATTCTACACCATAGTTATATTTTTTAAATATAATGGCTTAATATGCCATGATTAATTAATAAGTCTGAAAATACGTGTATTTAATAACGTTTTTTCAAAATAATTTTGATTTCATTTTACCACAATGACGAATGGTATACCCCAAATCAATACATTGCCGGAGAAACAATTCGCCAACAAACACCAGTTTATAAATAATTTTGTTCATTACTTTAACAATCAATACACAGTCATCAGAATAAAGAAGAATACCAAATGTGTGGCATTTTTTAGTTATCAAACTATACGCTCAAACAATACTCAATATCACGTAACTTCCGATATACAGTTTTTTTCTTGTTATCAAAAGCATTGATGTATCATGAAATTAAAATTAATCAAAATTTCATATATAACAACATATTTCGATGATAATTTCACATTTTAACTATCAATATTTATTATTTTAATTCATTTTTACCATGTTTTATGTATTTCTATATTTAATATATATATATATATATCTTTCACACATACTTTTATCCAACTTTACTTATTAAATTAAATAACA
>JAYRBW010140090.1:0-15184 GCA_036023295.1 Invenusta paracnida | reverse complement strand
TTGTTGAATTAAACGACTTACCTATATTTAAACGGTGGTCTAAGAAAACTTCTTTTGATCACACCATATAAAATCTGCACCTTTAGTCAGGTTTTCTGCGACCAAGGTAAAAAACCATACTCTTAGTCGGAGTCATTTCGACCAAGGTTTTAAACCAGAGTTGTAGTAAAAAAAACTTGACTATTGGTTTTTTTTATCACCTCACCCAATGAGTTTTTGTGGTTAATTTGCTCACTGTAATTATAGATAAATGATAATTGAACGTTTCATTTGCAACGACTCAATTTCACAATAATAAAATATGGAAAGCTTAAGTGAAACTTATTAATTTACAAATATGTATACCTAAACTAAATAAAAGTGCATATTTACATGTATAAAGAAGATTAATTATATACTTAAACAAGGTGACCAGGGCTACGTGAATTTCCTGTATATACGTGAATTTTAAAAGCTCTCCTAGAAATAGCACAAATATTTTCGGCCAAGGCTGCGTATACATCTCGTTTATGAAGTTTAAATAATTTCTGTAATTTCTTTTAATATCTAGATATTACTTGTTGCGTTTTTGTTACCCTTGGCTGGTTAAACTATGTTATTGCTAACATTTATATATACATACATATTATTGTACACAGTTACAATAGATATATAAATAGAAGATAAGAAAACATAATAAAATTTAATCTATGCTGGTTCTTGTAAATTTGTAATAGCATGTACACTGTTTTTGGAAATATTGCTAATGAACAATAAGGGGTACTATTTAGTATACAATTAGCTACCGTTTTTAACAGTCTATTTTATGTCTATTGATTTTCATATTATATACATGAAAAAGTGATATACAGGAATATTTTTGGCATAGAGTAATGATTTTTGGGTAACAAACGCGATAACTCTGCTTAAAGTTGATTTCCATTGAATGGGGCACAATAATGATTGTATTACTCACATATTCAACAAAAGAAGATTATAGAGGTAGTGTTTCAATATAGATATAACTTTGAATACATATGAAAAGCCTTGAAGTATAAAAAAGACTAGACACAAAATAAAGATCCCATATTCTCACCATCAATTCCTGCGCTCCGTTTATACATAGAATGTGCTTTAAATGAAATACTAAATAATATTCACATATTAAGAGATTAATATTAAAATTATCTTTGAAAACGTTTAGCTGGAATTAAAAAAAAAATCATTTTTAGATGTTTTATTATTATAGCAATGTTTTATTTATTAAAATTAATAAGTCTTACTGATTTTATAATCAACTCCATTTTTTTAAGTATTTATAAATGATAGTTTACTAAACAATAAGGGAATACATTAATATATTATTACAATAAGAATATCGTAAGTTTATAAAGTTATAAATAATTAAAATATCAGTCGAAATGGTATTATTCATAATGATAACAGACTTATATATACTGAATTAAATTCTGTTTAAGTCAGCATTTTACAATAATATATTTAAATAAAGTTGTATATAATAATAATGTTAGACTTTAATTATAATAATACAATACAATACAATACAATACAATACAATACAATACAATACAATACAAATACAAAACAATACAATACAATAAAAAAACTTAGATTTAAAAACCTAAAACGCAAAATCATGTTGATAATTAAATACCTATAGTTGACTGATCTTTTAATATACATGTTTATTAAAACATTTAGACAATATTTATGTAATGTAATAATATTCCTATGACTAATAAAGTATTTTATAGCATAATAAATATGTTAATGTTAATGTTATAAATACATGTATATGAGTTATTTTATAATTTTGTAACATTTTATAACAATTGATTTTTGACTTATTTTTTTCAAATAATAGATATACATATTTATATTGTGAAATAATTATTACAATACTATAAATTTGATTATTAAATGTAAAAAGGAATTAATATGGAGGCAGTTTAGAAGCGATAGTTCCAGATTATCTTATTGTTTAATAATTGTTATCTGTCCGGTATAAATGTTGGAGGTATCAAAATTAAAACGAAAATTTCTAATAATTATGACGTATGTACATATAGAAAAATATCTATATATATTTCGTATTGTTTTAAATGTAACAGTTTTGGGGATATAATTAGCTCGACGTTATTGACAGATGAATACATTGAAAATTGGATTCATCGCAATTAAGTAAATTGCTTAGAATAATGTTCCCAGCACATTGATAAGTTTTGTTGGGTAGTTGGTGAGAGCACTGCATATTCATAAATGATGAATAGTATTTGTGCGTATTCTGTGAATACTATAATACGATCAGTGATTATTTCAAACCAGCATTTATAATATTTAAAATGTTTTCACAACTTGCCAGACAGACAGCGACACATATGGTCGCAGACATCGAATGGCGACGGTGGTCATATTTTATCGGGCTTAATGTGAAATGTAGAAGCTTCAAAAGTACCAATTCTTATGTATATTTATATATTCGCAGACATTGGGTGTCCGTTGTTATTATTGTGATTTACAGTGACGCCAAGACAACAGAAATAAACATCTGCCGAAGTCTGCTTCAATAATACAAGAAAAAAGAACTCATACATTCAATATAAAACTGAAAACAAACACTTAAAACTTCTACGCGATATATATTCAAACTTAAGTATTAATCTATACTAGGTTTAATAGTATTTTTAGTAGTGGGGAAAATAAGTTTTGACATTAAGATCGTAGTATTGACTGCCAAAAATAGGAAAAGAAAATGAAGTAGACTTTAGTTGATCAATGTATGTCAGAAGGAAGACAGGACGGTCAGTATGGGTTATGCTGATGTGTAGTGGTTTGTTAAAGCCTAAGAAACAGGTTATACACAATGTAGCTGAAGCCACATCCACGAAAGTTTAGGGAGGAGAATTAAGAGGGAAGGGATAATACATAACGATTAAAGAGGTACTATACAGCAAATGGTTGACACTTTCTTGTATACATATGCTTGCATACAGGGCCCTAGTAAACTACTTGGGTTGGCAAATGTTATTCGGGCATAATATGCATACTTCATACGGGGAGCATTCATAAACTAAGAAACATCAAGATGTTCAGTGTCACCTTTATGTACTTTTCGCTGTAATTATAATGTTTTTGTAGTTAGGTTTTGCAGTGTGTGTAATTTGCTTTTTTGGTTGGTTGCTGTGGCATGTATAGATTGAAATTATTAGCTGGGAGTCAAATATTATTAATGTACTGGAAACATGGGTTCTATATACATTAAGTTATACATGAATAATTTAATATAACAGAAAATGTAAACAAAACACTGAAAAAGATTAAATTGGACACCGAAAATTAATTTTTTATGTGTTAATCACTCAAGTGGTTAGATTGTTATAGTGATTACTTGTTCGTGAAAAATGTATAAGAACATTCAAATTAAAAATTTAATTTTATAGTGCAACTGTATACTGTTCACTGTCTTGTAATTTCTGATAATAATATAGTTATATTAATACATTTAGAAGTAAGTTTTGATTTAATGAAACAAAAGCTATGTAAACAATATATTAATTAATAAATTATAAATAAATTATTAAATAAATTATAAATTCTATATTTATAAACAAATTAAAAAAACAAAAACAAAAAGTAGAGGGAGAGATAATTATACTTTAATGCATCAAATGATATATAAAACATTTAATATTTTTAATATTTTTAAACTTGAAGAGTTAATGTAACAATTTCAATAAAGAAAATACGCAACATGCTAATAAACATTCATATATAAAATCGAAATGTTTTGTTAATCATGTAACCATTTTCATGTTCAGTCTTAAAAAGGTTGCATGAACAAGGAAATTTGTCAATTAAATAGGTACACGTGCTTAAAGACGTGTCCTTTATTTAAACTTTTCTAGTTCTATCAGAAAAAACAAATTGTCTTAAAGAAATATGCCTAGTTATAATCAACTCACCTGCATACATTTGGTGCAACGCTGGGCATACTTGGCCTCATAACACGGCACACACACAACATTCTGCTCCCGGGGGATGAAGCTCTTGGCCCCTATCGGCTGCTGACACTCCATACAAAGGAAGCACTCCTCGTGCCACTGCTTGCCGCGGTACTCATACTTGCGCATCCCGGCCTTGAAGACATTTGTACAGCCGTCACACCGTGCCGCAAACTTGTTGTCATAGCAATCTGCGCAATAGAGACGTTCCTCTTTTGTGGCAAAGGGTCGGTCCACCAGAGAGGTAGTGCAGTCGGTGCATTTAAAGCATTTTTCATGCCAGTGGCGCTCTTTGAAGGAGAGGTCCTGGCAGATGGAGCAGAGATTTTGGAGAATAGATGGTTCATCAGTTGTAGTGGGTATGTGAGACATGCTTGTAAATACGATTCTATTAAAATTCTAAAAGATTCCATCGAAAATGTTTACTCTATATATTATTCTTAGACATGGGCTTCAGAAGATATTGTCACTAAAAGATTTGTGATTATTGATTTCGCGTAAGCATAATCAATGTCGTTGTTTAAAATAAATTCCGCGATAATTTCTTTGTTAAATGCAATATAGTAAAGTAAATGAACTACAATAGCTAAAATAGTTAAATAACTAAATAGCAAAACAAACTAAATTAGCGAAGCAATTTAGCTAAACTTCGTTTCTGATTTAAAATTCAGACAGTTTTATGATGCAAAACATATTCATTGTAAATTAAAAATTAAAAATTGACAAAAGACATCAAATAATTAATTTTTTTAATTATTCTTAATTTAAATAGATGATAATTAATAAAAAGATTTGTAGATATGTATTTTTTTTATTCTCAGGCAAGAAGTGCATTAGCACCCTATCACAGACATTCCAAAATTTATTTTCGAAACTTTTGTGATTATGCATTTATCATAATAATTATGAAACTATGTAACTAATTGTGAAACAAAACATCGATACTAACATTAAATTACTTTAATGATCTTTGAAACATTACAAATTAGAAATATATGACAAAAATTTGGTGTCGAAACAAAATATACACAGGATAAAAGTTCGAAAAAATAAATTATAATGCTAATGTAAGAAAATGTTAAGCATTATTTTAGTTATATAAAATATAAGTTAATAACACAAACATGCAAATTCAATTAGAATGAATTGCATTTGAAAATAGACAGTAATAGATACAATATTGCGGAGGTACTATTGTTATTAAACCGTATGATGTAAAGATATTATAAACATATCTTTTTTTATAATATTTTCACGTCAATTTCTCAAAATTTTACATACAGCATTTTATACCTATATAAGTATAAGACATGTACATATATGCTGTATATTAGATTAGTTATGCATGACTGTGTCGATAATATGATTACAAAAATAGTTAAAAAACTTCGAAATAATGATCATGATGATATATTTTTAAAGATATTTTTGTGACTCACTGAATCATTTCTTCTATTTTGTCTCATCTTATCCAAACCGGGTTAAAAATAGTTAACGTATAATATCGAAGTTGAGAAGTTTAATTATTATTCCATACAAAAGAGAGAGAAATAAATATGTTTGAAGGAAACTTCTCACATCGACCGAAGATATTCCCCACTAGGAGAATTGTATTTGGAAGATAAATTAAACAACAAAATGTATGCATAGTATCGGTATATAAAATAAACATTGTAATATATAAGCATTATCAAAAAAGATCAGAAACTAAAAATGATTAGTATAATAAAATATTATTATTACATTTAAAGTAAACAAGTTGCAAAAAGAAGAGTTAATGCACACAAGTTATAATAACACAAGCTATATTTTAAAACACGTATACTTTAAAACGTATAAATTTACAAGCATTTACAATCACTTACATTCGGCAAGGCTCAAATTGTTCGCCGTTTTAGAATGAATGCACTCCTGAAGTCTGGCAACAAAGCGTCGGCAAACTTCCGAACAACGTTCAACGTCGATTGTGGCGAATTTATCTTTGATTGTTTGTTTCAACTCAACTATGGTCCGCGGCTTCTCGGCATATATACAATATATTTCATGACCCCCCACAAAAGAAGTCAAGAGACATCAGGCCAGGAGATCGAACAGGCCGTTCAATTGAACGGCGTCGTCCATTCCACCGACCCGGAAAGTTAGTGTCCAATCATTCACGAACAATCGTGTCGTAATGTGGTGCGTCATTGGCCCTGTATTCTTTTTTGAGACAGTCACTTCAGACTGGTATTTACAAATTCTGAAGCAAAAATTCTGGCCCATAGTTCAACGTCAAGACTGCTACTTCAACAAGATGGTGCCGCACCACATTACGACACGATTGTTCGTGAATGGTTGGACACTAACTTTACGGGTCGGTGGAATGGACGACGCGGTTCAATTGAATGGCTTGCTCGATCTCCTGACCTGAAGCCTCCGGACTTCTTTTTGTGGAGGTCATGAAATATTTTGTATATGCCGAGAAGCCGCGGACCATAGTTGAATTGAAACAAACCATCAAAGATAAGTTCGCTATAATTAACATTGAACATTGTTCGAAAGTCTGCCAGACTTCGGGAGTGCATAAATTCTAACGGCAAACAATATGAGTCTTACCGAATGTAAGTGATTGCAAATACTTGTAAATTTATGCGTTTTAAAGTATACTTGTGTTTTAAAATATAGCTTGTGTTATTATCGATTGTGTATAATTCTAGCTTTTAAAACGATAGCCTTTAGAAAATCGGGCAGAACTTATGATTAATCCTGTATGTTACGGCTATTGGTGCTAGCGCTATATTTTACAACTATTTTAGGTATTTTCGCTTTTAAATAAAGGATAAAATATCATCTATGTATATATACATATGTATGTAGTGTGGGATGCATATATCCTTCGACAATACTTATCGAACATCAAGATAGAGCGAAGATACTTGACAGAAAATCGATCGATGATTATCTTTCAATATGCATAATATGTAGTCCAGTATATATATTTACATAAAATTGTCAAAGATATAATTAATTTGTAAAAACACGAAACATATAAAATGTGCGAAATATGTCATTATACTATACATACCTAAGATGTGAGATATCTGAAGGCATTATATAATGAATAAGGTTGTAGTATTTGTATAGATAAAATATTTAACAATAGTAACAAGATAATAACTTTATAAATATACATATCGATCGTAAAACGAATGTGTACTATTTTAATGAAATTAATCACCACCCCAATATATGACTACTTGATTAAGTTTCTTTTAAAAAGTCTACAGTTAACCTAGGCTGTAGGACACACATGGATGTGGAAACTAAATAAATTTACCTTTAATTTTATAGGACTATATAAATCGCACACTGCAGAGGTCAACAATTATCAGAATTCAAATTAAAAATTATATTACAATTGAATACGTAAATTAAAAATATGTTGTTGTTAATTTTATTACCAACAAATCTAATTAAACTAATTACTACTATAACAAAAATAAAATAGATTCTATTTATTTGAGAATTAAGAACGTAACAAACAGCAAGAAATAAAGTATACCGTATATTGTATCTACTTGGTAAGATGAATTACTAACTTCAGTTGTTATAAAAATGTTAAGTAAAGTTTAAATGAAACGAGTAATAGGTCAGAATAATATCGGTAAAAGATTTATAATTTTATTGAATGGACCGTAAAATATTCCCAGTAGAGACATAAATAATAATGTAAAAATAGGTTTTATTGCACGCGGAAAAGGTTATCTGAGTTGATTCTAATTTTTATATTATTATTAGTCAGGTTCACTATGTAATTTCGCTGGATTTTTGCGGAGTATGAAAACTATACATTTTTGGAAACCTTATAGTATAAGCAATTAAAAAAAACAATATTTGCATTTGCCCCGAGTCCTATATGGCCACCATCTAGAATTTTACAAAATGGCTGACGTAAAAAGGTTTTCGTCAATATCTCAGCTTCTAAATAGCATATAAATTTGATTTTGACAGCTAAACCACCAATTTTAGTGTCAAGGAATCCAGTGGTATCAAAATAAATAAGCTAGATTCAACCACAAATTTGTTTTAATTTTTTTCGATTTTTTTAATGTTTTACAAATTATTAAATATGAACGTTCCACTAAGTTAGTGTTCTTTACGAACCAACATGTAGAAATGGGTTTAATGTATTAGGCAATCAAAGATTCTTTACATATCGTCCCCATCATCGTCATCATCAGTTTCATATGTTCTGTATGTCCTCATCGTTCTGACATTCACTGCCACACTGGCACATATCGGTGCAGGATAAGTTCTTTGTTCTGAAAGTACATCTGGCATAAAAACCGTCCACTTAGCAGTGACAGCTAACGATCTCAATGATGGCCTTTGGAGCTGGAAAGGCATCTGTCATGGTTGGTTTCAGCTGGCCATTGGACTCCTTGTAGTAGCCATTCTGCAGGGGATCTAACTGAGGATCCTGTAGAGCAATGCTGGCTTGTCTCCATACTCTGGCTTGGATATGGACTCTCAGGATATGTTGTCTCTGTGCTCCAAGGGTAGGAGGTAGATTATCACCATCTGCCGTATGCTTGCAAAAGTGATGCCATCGCAGTTCGGAAATTGTTTTGATGTAGATACCTGTGGGAGAGTAGGCTGCACAGACGAAGCTAGCCAGAGTGGCCAACATAGTTTCGGTATATCTGCCTCTGTTGAAAGCATCTGCACAATACTGATTACAACTCTATCTTCCTTCACGTAGACTTGCAGCCAGGTTGCTTTGTCTATACGAGAGAACCGTTAAGTGTTGTCAGCACCAGTGAACGCATGGAAAGCTGGCAAAGCCTTTGCTCTTTCTGCGCCGATGGCTCTCCATATTGGTGTATCCCAATGATGCCAGAGGCTATGGAAATGGATGTGTTCTTCAGCATGAGGTCATAGTTTGTTATGGCTAACACTAGGACATCTGTGTCTGGGGATAAGTAAATTATTTGTGTAAACGTTGGGTTTCACTGTGAATGACAAGACAGCCTGGTAGATCAACAGTGTGTCTGCTTCTTCATGATTGTTGTCCTGAAAAACTAGATCTTCGTTGCTCATGGTATTCCCTGAAGAAGAAGTGATGACCAGTTCATATGATGTATTGTTGTACTCTACAGTCTTTGCAGCAAGATAGTTGGTCAGGGCAGTCTTAATCTTGTCATGTGAAAGGAATCTGCTCATTGGGATGTGTTTCATGTTTGTGTCATCTCTTATTTGATACTGGATTAGTGCTCTTCCTTGCCTTCTTTTATTCCTTGTAACACTTCAGAGAATCATCCATGTATGTGATAAACACAAGGATGCTTTCATCATAATCTCGTGTGAGGGACATTAGTCTGTTGATGAAGCATTCACTGAGATCTTTGACTGTCACTATGGTTTCTTGGCCATCTTCTGCAGAAGAACCATTCTATCTACCAGAGCTATCTTGCGACTTGGAGCATCTGACGTGGTGTTCATCTCATTTTCTGGCTGCTGATCTTCCTGCAGAGTTTCTTATGTTGCTAACTTGTTGAGGAGGTGAATCAACTTCGATTTGTCTAGGCATGCTAGGGTTGTACCACCTGGAGCAAAAAGGCTCATGGTGTCAGAGTAAATTCGTGATTCCCAATGGCCTCTTTCAGGTTGATGTCTCTGCTGGACATGGCCAGGATCATCAGTCTGCCATACAAGTTCTTGGTCTCCTTTAGTTCCACAGTCTTGTTATACAGTTTTTGACCAGTCATGTCTGCATTTAAGATTGTTGGTACATACTTATCAGGGATGTAGACATGATTGATCACATTATGCAGCTTGTCAACTTCAGCAGCAAATGGGTTTCCATGTTTCAGTATGGTTGCCTTGATCATGTTGATAACATCATGATCTTTTTGGACAATACTTCGCCCAAGGTAATTATGCTTTCTGGTTTTATCAGGTTTCAAGTCAAACTGACTCTTGAACTCTTTTGCAATACGGGAGAGTTCTAATGTGATCTTGAAAAACCTCTGTCTTGCATTGGCATTGTTCGAGATGCCTATCAGCCGAGAATGAACTTTGATCATCTTGTTCAGATGCTCGCATGCATGGTTCGCCCCGATGGATACATTAGGAATGTCCATGACTGCAATGTTGCTTGCTTGCAGATCTTCCCAGGTTTTAGGGTCCTCAGATCATGCATGTCTGTGATGTATCTGAGTCAGAGTCGCTGTATTTGATTCTGTCAAAGGCAAAGAAAAGCTAGCTCAGCTGCTCTCTGGCAAGAAGATGAAGCTCCCGGACAGCATTCCGGGTTGCAGCAAGAAAGAACAGAATTGTTTCTCTCGATGTAGGTAGATCATCATTGTCTTGAACATTGCATTTTTGGATATACATATGTCTTTCTCATTTTTTGGAAAACTGTGATGTCAGCAGCAGTGGTCAAGGCCTCAAGTAGGGTGGTGTTTGCTTATTTCACAAACTCAGCTGTTCTGTGCTTGCTCCCCTCAGAATGGGCAGCTTCAACTATATTTGTTGTCTTCAGACAGACCTCTTTTAGTTGTGGGATGTTCTCGAAGAACTCCTCCAGTACCATTTTACATAGCACGCTTGTAATAGGTACATTTCAGGATTTACCTTGTTGTTGCAGACTCATTGACATTAGCTTCTATCCAGGTATTATCAATACCGGAGTTCTACATCGAGGTACCAAGAGCGCGGAGGGCAGCCATGACAACATGTAGCTCTCCCAGTTGGGGCACAACTGTACGTTTCAGGTCAGTTCTGGCATCTAGCAGTAGGATCACCTTCTCATAAAGAGCCATGTAAAATGAAATTACTCTGGGGTGATCTTCACCAACAGCTAACTTTCTCAGTTGACGTGTTAGCATTATCACAGTGAGCAGGGTTGCTCTCTCGTGTGCCACCTCTGGTAGTAGTGGTATGGCTCCGACCTGGGTCAGTGGCTTGCATTCAGACAACAGTGAATTTTATTCTGTCCAGCCTGGAATATTGCTCGATGCTTTCCCTGCTTCCATTCTGGATAATGCAGTAGTAACAATCCATCCTAGTTGTGTCAGCTGGTAGGATCCTTAGATTCCGTTGCTGGTGACAAAGTGGTCTGTTCTCTTGATAAGCTGTGGTTTTGGCTTGTCATAGTGCAACATATCTACATGATATGGAGTGACAGATAGACTCTGGGCATTGCCTATCTTCAAGAATGGTGCAACTGGTTCATAATCTCTGCCTTCTGGTATGCAACAGTAATCGTTCCATGGGTGTTTCCTTTCTCATCAACAGTGTCTTCTGAGAAGTCTGTGTTATCTGCTGCAAAGAACAAAACCGTACCCTTCTTCAAGAATAGGGATACATACAAACCTTGGAACTATGTCGGGTGTTTTCTACAAAAGCATTAGCCAGAGCTATTTCCATTAGTAGGGTACGGCCATACGGCCATACGGAACACAGTAACCATGTGCACTGAGAAGATCCATCAGCTTCTTGCTGCGGGTGTCGTTATAATCAATCAAAGCCAGTCCCAGGACCTGTGGATTTTCTCGTGAATGGGGGGGGCTGCATGCTGCTAATTCTTTTCTTGATTTGTAATTGACCTGGTTGGATTTGAATCCATACATGATGTTCTGACTCACCGTGAGTGCTACTCTGCCAACAACTTTGATCCTCCTTTGAGTTTCCAGGCTGTCAGCAGGTTCTATCATGATCCAGCGAATAGTGGTATACAGTTCATCTGGAACGTCATGGATATCGCTGCTGACTTCTATGGTGTTTGTATCTTTGGCGGCCTTGGTAAAGTTTGTGATGCTTTTTCTTATAACCTGTGCTGCTCTGTAGATTGTCTATATGTTGACTATATCTATTGCGTTTATCTACTTTGATACTACACCCCAGGCAAGACATCGAATCTATTTTTAGAATAATCCATGGATAGCCGAATACTATATAACGATAACAACTAACAATAGATTTGTCAAGAAATAATTCCCCTATCTTAAAAATATAGCGATTTGCAGCTGACATAGACATAGTGCATGCACACTACCGTAGAATAAAATCAGAGTTGGACCTCTGTGTATTCTTACTCTATGGTATAGCCTAAGACACCTAACCTCTATGCACCCGACATTAAAGACAGACCTAACCTCTATGCACCTGACATTAACGACACACCTAACCTCTATGCACCCGACATTAACGACATACCTAACCTCTATGCACCCGACATTAACGACACACATAACCTCTATGCACCTGACATTAACGACACACATAACCTCCATGCACCTGACATTAACGACACACCTAACCTCTATGCACCTGACATTAACGACACACCTAATCTCTATGCACCCGACATTAAAGACACACCTAACCTCTATGCACCTGACATTAACGACACACCTAACCTTTATGCATCCGACATTAACGACACACATAACCTCTATGCACCCGACATTAACGACACACATAACCTCTATGCACCTGACATTAACGACACACCTAACCTCTATGCACCTGACATTAACGACATACCTAACCTCTATGCACCCGACATTGAAGACACACCTAACCTCTATGCACCTGACATTAACGACACACGTAACCTCTATGCACCTGACATTAACGACACACCTAACCTCTATGCACCCGACATTAACGACACATCTAACCTCTATGCACCCGACATTAACGACACACCTAACCTCTATGCACCTGACATTAACGACACACCTAACCTCTATGCACCCGACATTAACGACACACCTAACCTCTATGCACCCGACATTAAAGACACACCTAACTTCTATGCACCTGACATTAAAGACACACCTAACATATTTGCGACTAGGAACATTGGATTCCTTGGCTCTGAAAATAGTGGTTTAGCTGTAAAAATGAAATTTCTATGTTATTTAGAAACTGAGTTATTGACCGAAACCTTTTTACAACAGCCATTTTGGAAAATACAAGATGGTGGCCATATAGTACATAGGATAAATGTAAACACTGTTTTTCTAATTGCTTATACTATAAGGTTTCCAAAAATGTATAGTTTTCATACTCTCCATGAAAATCCTGTGAAAGTTAAAATTCAAGCATAGTGAACCTGACTATATATGGCTTATATTATGTAATGTATTATAAAACAAAATATTTTGATTACAAAAAAAAACACTTGCTCAGTTATTAATAAATGTTTTATAAATTAAAAATAGTAGAAAATGAAAGTAAATAAATGTTAAAACATAATAAATAAATGTTTTAATATGTAAATGTTAAAACTATAGAATCTAGAAATAGTAAATGTATGTCTAAAAGTGTGAAACTACCTACTTAAATTATATAAGTTATATATAATATTATAATATTTTTAATTACAAGAAATCGTTGAAAGACATTGAATTTCATAAGATACTTTTAAAATGCTGCTCTAATATGGAAGAATTGTTTTAAATATTATTTATATAATTTAAATATTTATTTTCTAAATATCCTTATTTCAAAACATTAACACTAACAATCACATAAAAAATTGATATAATATTTTGTCTATTTATAAATTGAATAATTGAAAATGTTTATACCTAATTGAAATAAAACGTTACGAAATGTAAAACAAACTTATAATCTGAAATGTCATAAATGCATCTGTAAATAGATTATTTATAAAATACTTTCCTTTAAATAAGTAGAGGTTGACAGTAAACGAAATAACATTAAAAAACGAATAAACTTATATCTTGGCGTCCATTTACAACAGTTTTTATGTAGTTGACTCATTTCAATTTTTTTTTGCATTTTTGTTAATTGGCGATTATTTAAATAATATACTAACAGGGGCTCCTTGTTTTTAAGTTAAAATAATTAGCTTCATACAATTTTACAGAGAGACGACATAAATTGGCATTTTTTGTGTATTTTTTGTATTCTTTCTATACATTTTCAAAATTAATTTTTAGTTTATGTAAACATTCTTAGTTCATTACTTTGTCGATGAATAATTTGGATAAATCACTTACACTCGGTATATTTTCATTTCAAGTATGATTTGAAGATAGTTGAATGTAACACTCAGACAGGACGTGAGTATTTATTTTTTTAAATAACTACAGTAAACGACAGTAATACTAATCAAAATATTATTATATTTTCATTATAAATCTGAGGGTGAAAGGAAGTGTGAAATCGGTGATACAGTGAAGACCACACAGCGATGAGAATATCCCAATAAATGTTTCACGCTTATATAAATGCACTCTAAGGAATATGTAAAGTGAATTTAAATATCCAACCCGAGTGACGAGTTGTATTTCTTTTGTATATAACAGTATTCAATGACTCATACAAGTACTCTTAACCAGACCAGAAAAGAAAGCTTAAAACATATACGTTACAAATATTATGTCCTATAATAAAATACTGCTTTTACATATACAATTTTATGAACCTTTAACACATAATAATAGGTTTCTTAAAAATAGATTTGAATCAAAATAAAGAAATATTGCTCTATATATGTACATATTTTATTCAAATAATTTTAAATACAGTTCGTAGAAACAATAATTAATAATGAATCGCTAATATTTAGAAACCTTAATATGAATAAGTTACTCTGATATTATTATAAATATTATTGGAATCTACTTTTAATTTATAAACAAAACAATGTACATCCATATAAAACTGTTAAGCATATTTACAAACTGTTGTCTGATGATTTCCTAATATTTTACAAAATACACATAACAATATAAATCAAACAAATCTTACCTGATGAATGATTAAATACATTAAATACCTAAATGTTCCATTATTTACTTATGTATATATTATACATATACTTATTTAATCAGTCTTTTTAGATAAACCTACAGTAATCTTTTGTTAATAAATATATTTAATGATTATTTACACACTTAATTATTGTAAACATTAAAGAATTTACTAATTTTTTGTCATATGGAGATTGTATCAGAAAACTCATAACATACATAACATACATACATTAAAAAGGGGTTTATCGCAAATTAAAAAAAACATACCTTCACATCTTTATGTTTAGGTATGCAGATAGATATTATGCGTTATATATCGATTTGTATGAGTTTAATCTGTATTGCACAGGGCAAGCTGTATTTATATAAGTAGTAGGGAAGGTGTGCCACGA
This sequence comes from Invenusta paracnida, assembly GCA_036023295.1. Classification (NCBI taxonomy): domain Eukaryota; kingdom Metazoa; phylum Platyhelminthes; order Proseriata; family Coelogynoporidae; genus Invenusta; species Invenusta paracnida. The sequence continues at coordinate 16 of JAYRBW010140090.1, read as the reverse complement.
GAACAAAGACCCCCCC
>JAYRBW010140079.1:0-15184 GCA_036023295.1 Invenusta paracnida | reverse complement strand
TGTGGTTTGAATGAATTTATATCTTTTAAAATTGTCTGTAGCTAACCAGCTTTTTGCCATTTTTGGCGATAAAAATCAATTATAGCGCTTCTACAAATAATTCGTTTTAAAAATAAAGTTATTATATGTATACTCCAGAGTCCATGGGTATATGCTATCGTTTCTGCATTCTATAAATTGTACTTCTATATTGAAACTATCAGGTATATTAAAAGTACATTTGCTCTATAGGTTCGCGTGAAAAATGTAATCTCTTGTAGAATGCGATAAATATGCATATTTTGCACTAGTTGTTTAAATGACTGTACTTCCACTTAATGATTTATATAAGCTTAATAATATTCCGACAACGCTATGTTTGTGATTCCCAGTCAAATGTAGCCGTATATATATACATTTATTTTATTTTATTTTATTACTAATACCTAATATTTCAATTCACAAAATAATTATTTGCAATTATACAATTATATTGATCGAGTAGACTTTTGAATGAACAATAAAATGAATGGTTTATTTAGTTGTCGACTAGAAAGCAAATGGGGGAAATGCGGAGATAGTTGTACAATTTTTGAGACAGATACGGAGCCAGAATTGTATTTAACAAATTTAATTTACCAATATTACTTGTATGCACAACTTTATTTTAAATATACATACAACTATGTATTTATATACAATGTATGGATATATACATATATGTATATTTCTAAGTATATTCGTATCTAAAATGTATATCCAAAAAATTTAATTAAATGGTTAGAAAATATCATATTGACCACATTTATCTGTTAAATATCTGAAAGTACTATAAATAAGGTTGGCATTGCTGGATTTAGGGTATCGCATTCCCTTAAAATACATTGTATGCTGAAATATAATTTAAAATAGTACATACATTATGGATACACGCATAATCATAAGTTAAGCAACTTACAGGCAAATTCTGAACACCTTCCATGAGTGTATTAATGTCTTCTTCATTTCTGTCACGGGGTTCCTTCAGGAGGCTTTCTTGAAATGGGTCTTTCGATGACTGACTCTGTAAAGTAGATTAATAATTAGCCAAAGCAAATTCTATAAATAACCTAAAATGTATATAATTATACTACTTATATTCAATTATTAATACACTAAGTATAAAACAGTATGAATAATTAGCGTAATATTCAAATACTCAGCGAAAGCTAGTTTAGGATTAAAGGAATCGTATGTTTTATTTTTTGATGTTTAATGTGAAATATTCTGTGATGAGCCTTTCTCAAAATATCGACAAAAATATCGTTGTGTAAATAAATTATTATGTTAATAAAAATAAACTTGCTTATGTATGTAAGTATATAATATGAGTAATATAATGTTTGATTTTCATTTAGAAAAGTGAAATGAAAGTATTCGTATTAAATTAGGCCTATTCATTTAAATTAGGCCCATATACTTTTGAAATACAATAAATAACTGAAACTAAATCATTTAGAAGCAATATATTTTATTAAATACAATTTACAAAACTAACTTAGAAAAGTATAGAAAAATTAAATGTATTTTTTCTTTAATAAAGAAACGTTTCATTTTCAATGCATAAAAATACACAATGATAATAATAAAAACATTGATGGAAAATTTAGTATAGTTATGAAAAAGAAATATAAAGTGATGATTTAAAATTAGTCACTTATACTACTAGCTTATTATATAATCTCTTATGTTACACGTACAATAACGTTACAAAATATTATTATGGAACAAAAACCATATCTTCAAAAAAAATTCGTTAAACACATTACGATGTATCACATGTATTAAAGATTCATCGATAACATTTATTTACTACTCTCTTTTTATTTATATTCATTGTGTATTAATTACTATTATTGCAAAAGAAATGTAACCTGTATCACCCTGCATATATTCTACATACAAGTATATAGACAAAAATGCATCATATTTTCACATTTTCACATTTTAATGTACATCTGTATTTAACTCTTGAATTTCCTGAACATGGGCTTCACCTCATGACTGCTTAGGTCCAGGTCATCCTCTTCCTCCGAATCCAAAACACTTCCATCTATGAGCCCTCCTCCTGGCATCCCAGGTCGCCCGGTTCCTCCTGAGTAGCCCCCTGTCCCTCCCACTGATTGTCCAGGTCCTACCGAGAGGGTCTCTGAGCCGGAGTAGGCACTCGAGGTATCGCTAGCGTGAGAGATCCTCCGCTCCATGTCCAAGCGATGGGGCAGAGTCTGTTGGTCCTGTGGTGACCCTTTGGTTGACATGTAAAGGTCTGCTTGGAGCATCTATAGTTGGAGATAGAAAAGAGGAAAAGAAAATTAAAGGATGCAAATAAGGAGTTATATACTGACATTATTTTACAAACGAGAGAATGTAAGAATTGATAATTTGGGGTCTACAAGAATTTTGATAAACAAAGGGAATGCTGCATAATGGAGAAGTGATAATTATTTCCTTAAGGGGTAGATATAATGCCCAATATGTTTATTTACAAATTTTTGTTTACAAAATTTCTTTCACAAAACTGTCACATGTCTAAAAATACGTAAAATATAGACTATCATTGACTAAAATATACTGTAAAAATATTTTTAGCAAACCTGTTTTTCGATTAACATTGATAACAAATTACAGATATAAATTTTCATAAGATTAAATTTAGATTGAATTTCAATTTCCTTGATTTCCACAGGTTAGAGGAGAGATAAATCCTCTGCACTCTAAGAATTTTGCTCTATGTATTTAGGAAAGTGGCCTTATTGAAATTTGTTTTAGTGATTTGCGACCCATTACTTAATTAACAACTTATTTAACTTGGAAATTACGATGCAGTTAACTTTCTTAAGATAAATATTTTTTCGACTTATTTATTTTTTGGCATTGTGATCACGAAACTTTCACTTTTATAATGGTCTTTTTCTCGTGACTTAAAAAACATTAAATAATATTATATTCGTCTTAAGAGGGTTTCCACAGCTACTATTTCCATTGCTTTCAATTTCTCATATTAAGACTGACCTGGTGCGCTTTGAGTGTGCCTTCTCTCTCGCCCTCCGAGTTTTCCCAGTCGAACATGTTTGGCGGTGTTCCCACCATGCGCCCCTGTTGAGGCATACTCTCTAGAAGGCTGACCGGGGTTTTCGGAGAGAACTCAGAGGAGGCGGAGGTAGGAACCAGAGAGAGGTGAGGGCAGGGGCATACGGATACCGGCGCATAGGGGATCTGGTAGGTAGAGACGGGGAAAGGACAAGTTGAGGAAGATGCAGCTTCAGAAATGTGCTGAGATATGAGCCACTACAATAAAGATTAGAGAAAAGGCTATGGCCATAAACTTTTAATACATCAACTAAGCAGAAAACGCGTCAGTCGTGTAATTTTGTTAAAAAAGTAGTTTTGCTCTTGAGAAGTACAAACATTTTCTATATATGTAAAAACTGTATTTTTGAAGCTCTCTATTTTAGAAACTATTAGAATTTTGGCTCATAACTATGTAGGTAGAATTCCGATTTTGATAGGCGGCAAATTAAAATTTATTGCCGAATTTTAATAATTTTCAAATAGTAGTTCAAAAGAAAGCATACTGTCTTACCTACATATATGTAAAATAATGAACAAATAGAAAAATAATTTTATCGCAACTTTTTAGATAGGTAGTGAAAACTAATTCAAATCATGTTTTGCATTTAAAATCAATTGCTATCATATTTTCAAAAACATATTATATTCTGCAATATGTCAGATAATTAAATCAAAGAAAACTAAAATTGAAAACCTATACTTTTGTCTAAAGGGGACATTTTAGAAATGTTCCATTCTAACATCTCTCGTTGGTTAACAGACTGAATTATATCTGGATAATGGTTAGGTAAACATATTTAACATCATGCTAAGGCGGTGTTCTGTCTAGTTTTTGTTTCAAATGAGTTTGGTTATGATACAAAGTTAGTTTTTAGTGAAATTGATCCTTTAAAGTAATCTTCTTTCAAGCAAAATATCATGAGTTTAAATACATAAACTTTAAAGAGGATTTTAAGATAAATTTGAAAGCATATTTTTATTAGTTACCTATTAAGTTTCTTGTTTGTTTTTATAAAATAACTACATTTTACAAACAATTTTTTAACAATTTCTCACAAATAAATTTGGACCAAAATGTTCAAATAAAAGCGTCATAAAAACATGTAAGAAACTATAAATGAACATTTAGGAAAACGAAATATTGTTTTATTTATTGCAACCAGATTTAGGCAGTTGCAAATCGGAAGTCACCACATAATTTTATTTTTCTTACCTGACTTGTATATTTTTTCAATTTATTAGTTTAAACAACTCAACATTTTGCAATTTGCTATATCTTTAATCAGTTATATTGCGCCAGTGTAAATATAGTTAGAGACAAAAATCCTAACCAAATTTTAACCAAAATATAATAAGTCATAATAGAAAGTCAACTCACATGCAGATTTATTTGCAGACTTACTAACGCAAGTAAATGTAATACAATATCCGGAGTAATTATTGCGGATAACGAAACATACAAAGTTCATCGATAATACGTTTAACTGGATTAATTTCTGTTTCTACAATTGCAAATTGCATGGTAAATAATATAGTAAATTGTACTGAAAATTGCATAGAAAATTGCGTGTTAAATTCATGGTAAATGGCATGGAAAATAACAAGGTAAATTGCATGTCAAATAACATGGTAAATTGCATGGTAAATTGCATGGTAAACAGTTCCAACGTTTTGTGTTAAGTTATCTTTGTAATAATATATATAAGTATATTGTAAGTATATATATATAATAAAAATAATATATTCTAAGATAATTTCTATGTCAAATCAAAAAGTTTGATTCTTTTTAAATGAAGTACTAAACTGTATTTAGTTCACTTAGTACAATAATTACGATAATTTGATATAATTGAAAAAATCTCCGATAGATAATATTATTTATTTATACTAAATAATTTCTTTTCAGTTGATTTTATTGTAAAATAAATGAATTGTCATTGAAGAGTAATAAAGAAATTGTATAATTATATATGTATAAATATAAATTGTTACTCTATTTAACATTTTGTTCTTTGTATTTTATTAATATTTTTATAATATAATTTTACTAACGTTATATACAATAATATATAAATGTATGTCAAGTTTTTGGAGTAAAATATGTCTATATGGTCAAAAAACATGTAATATCTACAGATTGTGAAGCCTACACTTCCTTTGTTTATACTTCTAAAAATATTTATTTCATATAATTAATAATTAAAACCCTTCAATACAAAATAATATAATTTAGAAACCTTTATGCCAATATTTTGGAAAGGCATCTAATACCGACAAATGTTTCCATTAACAATATTGCTTTAAGAAAAGAAAACATACCATAAATACTTATAATTTATGAATTTAGGTATTCATATACAGTAAATAATTCATCTGTGTAACTTACAACAATAAGTTCCACGTGTTCCAAAGTTAAACAGTCATTGTGTCGGTAGTAACTTCCATTCCATCGTGAACCAAAACTGAAAAACGTGACACTATTTTTATTAGTTTAATCCAATGTAATCCAAGAAATGCACAATTTTGTTTTGAAAGTCAAGACTGCTATTATTAGTATATAGTTGTAGAAACAAATTCGATGCCAGAAAAAATAATTTGGGAAAGAGAAGTAACTAAAATGCACTTTAGACTATTAGAATATATCGCTACAATACAGTAGTCTGTTGTATGCCTTGGATACACAATGATGTACACTATTGATAATAATCCAGGTAAACAGATAGTTATAGAAGGGGTTTGGATTTACCGTTTTCCGATTACAGTTCAGGTAAAATATAATACAATATGTAATAATGATAATAAAATTGAATAGCAAGAGGCAAAGTACACGTCTTGCAAGGCACTATAAAGGACTTCTAATCACGGCGCATACTGGGTATCCAAGTTATAGCTAGTTGACTTATTAAATGACCAAACAGGTGGAAATGGGGTGCAGTAGTTATGAACGACGAGCACTATTACGCTACAATTCGTCAGTTAGTACCCATATTCACATTTCTACGCAGGGACCAGGCGTGTACATATACATAGTTAAGCCAAGCAAGGATGTAGTTAAAGATATGGATGGGGGTCGTTAGATCCAACTACCATAACCTTACACAGTAGTATATTATAATGACTACTTGTGTGTATGTTTGGGCACATAGTTCTAAGTCAGTCCTTCTAGCAGTACGGCGATTATAATATTGGAACTCGGTGTCATAAGACACGCGTGTTTTGGCTATGTTATCTATCCGACATCAGTAGAGATTCTAGCTTCCCCCACCCCCCGCCTTTCTACTGGTAAACATACATTTAGTAGTTGAGTTTTGCTGGTGTTTATCCTGAACGTCACCTGCAGTTTGCTCTATTCCTTTTTCACCCCATGTAGCTTCTGGGCGATGCCATATGCCCACTAGATCTAATAAATGGTGGCCAAAGTATAACCCCATGCCTCAAACCCCCTTACACCCAAGACGCATTGCCGTTGTTTTTTCACCTTGATATCTATCACCCTATCGCTACTCTAGTAGGTAGGTACATACACTTATACAAATATGAGATACATATGCAACATTAAAATCTCTTGGCCTCCAATTACAAAATAAATATATAAAGTTGAACGTCTATTAGCTGTAAATTAATATCATATAGCATATATAATGACATTACTATTGCTACTATTACTATAGCTACGGATTTTTGAATAAAGCATGAGTCAGTGTTGTGAGATAAGTTTCTCCAAGGCCACACATATTTCTAAAATGTAGTAATAATATTGCCTTCTGTATACTAAACGAGTTGAACATTTATGATTAATTAGGCAGCTTTGTATATACTTTATATACTTTATATATATATTTTAGTCACACAAAATAATACAAGGACTGAATAAATAAATACTTTATTGTTAAAAATTAAAAATGTCAAATAACTAATATTTTTAAAATAATGATGAAATCTATTGGGTATTTATTTATATATACATACTACTTTCTCATTCGGTGAATTCGCGGGCTCCGAAAACAATTTTCTATTTAATAAAAGATACATTTTATGCGATACATTCCTTAAGCGAAGTTTTTCTCTATTAATATTCTATTAAATAAAGATTGATATCATTATAAGGACAAGGATATCTATGTATAGATTTCCTTGCATAATGATTATGCTACCTTTCATTTTTCCATTTTTTAAAATTAGGATATAACTGAACAACAGAAAATGATTTTTTGGTTGAAAATTAGTTTTAAATGAGAGATTAACGATTAACAATTCCATAGGATCTACTGTAATGAATATTGAAAAATATATAAGCATGAATAAAATTGTATCAAAAGCAAACAGACTTGAAAATCTATGAATATGTTTTCCTGTTAAGTACCTTTTATAGGCATATAATAATTCTTTGTACTAATTTGCACTCATTTAAAACGATTTACTGTACCCCAAGACAAAAGTAGCAGAGAATGCGGATCTCTATCTATCGTAAAAATGTCGCATTAATGCCTACTCATCTTCTAGTAATATAAACATTTGTGTGCGAAATTCAAATTTAAAAATACGCTTAAATTTTTTTTGGAAATTTCTTAATTAAAGTAAAACTAATTAAATAATAAGCAATTAATACTTTTTAATTAATCAGTGACAAACCATGGTCACGCATTAATAACACCTAATTTATACATACTTTGCATATTTTAATCTCCAGCAGTATATGTATAAATAGTATACCAAAAAAAATTGTTTTTGATAACAATATTCTATACAAAATTTAAATACAAAAATACAAAAGAAATTCAAAGATTTGATAATTATAAAAAAAAGTGACAACAATAAACATTAATTTAAAATTATTTTTATTGCACTTTGCGTTTTGAAACCAACATATATCTAACAACTAAGATCAAGGAGCATCGATCAGGAAAATTTCTTCATAACAATGTTTTCTCAATCGATTCCTATTACCTAAATAATCAGTGTAGGCTCATCGGACTTCAATATTAAGATCAAGAAAGTCATTTTAAAAACGAAAGCCTTTAGAACTCCTTCTTTTTCTTTACGTTTATTAGCGCCAGAAGTTGTCTCTTTTCTCCCTATCTTTGTCATTCCTCTAAAATTTAATTGTGTTTTTTAATTTAGCATGCTATTTAGTTCATCTGTATAACATTTTATTTTTCTAGTTAAATTTATTATTCTATAAACTATTATGTAATATTACCCGCAGTTTCATAATTATTGTAATGAAGAGAGACAGTGTTGTCCGAAACACGTTATGCAGTAAAATATATTTTAATTCAATGTTGTTTATTTTCACAGTTTAAAACTTTTAAAACAACCAACTTGCGCATAAAAATTACGAGATTAATTCCATGTTTGCATTCGTCTTACAAAACCTCAGAGGAAAACTATTGTCTCGTAACAATCATAAATTGTTATTTATATATAATTTTTCTGTAGTATCTAAATATTTTGTCGAATTTTATGAACATGTATTAATTAATTCTTGTGCCTGAAATTTATATTTAAAATTAAGTTTTAAATCCATAAGCAAGAAATCCAATTTGGTCAATTTTTTAAACTAATGTATAAATTTCTATAAAATTTAAATTCTCTCCCGAATCTCGAAGAATATCAAAGAAGTGGGAAGAAATTTCTGTCACTTTTATGTAGGCTGGGTGCAATTTAAGAATTTGTACCTAATCAATCGATAATAATTAAATTTTGCGTGCTTGCGCTCGAAAGCTACTTTTGTTGAATGTCATTTTCAATTTCGATAATTTTGTAAAAGTTCCCTAAATGTTTCCTAAAAGTTATCTAAACATCTAAACGTTTCATAAATGTTCTCTAAACTATTTAAAAAAAATTTCAATTTAATACCCTTGTATTATGATCGAGAAGTCGAAAAAATCATTTTCTGCGTAACTTCATATTTAGACATGTTTGGACCATACTAGGTCATCGTCAGTATAATAACATGGCATTCTTTAATGATTCTCTAAAACGATTCTTAAAAGTTATCTATGTTTCTAAATAATTTTCTAAATGTTTCCTAAATTATTATATGATTTCCCAAAAGTTTGCTAAAAGTTCTCTAAACTTCTAAATGATTCTCGAAGTTATTCAGAAATGTAATATTCTGAACTTCAAAATAATTTTATAAACATTTCCAAAAGTTTCGTAAGTTCCTAACTGATTCCGTAAATGATTATTAAAAGTTCCTTAAATGTTTGTTATAAGTTCCATAAAGTTTGCTAAAGTCCTAACTATCCGCTAAGGATTTTCGACGTTTATATAACATTTTCCTTCAGCATTTAGAGCCAAAGAAAAATTAACAAATTTATCCGTAGAACATACATTTTGTAATAACATGCAGGATATCAAATTATTCCAGTTGTAGATGTAATAAATTTCGAACGTTATACAGCAGCGGAAGCCGTAGTTAATGTACATTTACAGTCGCTTCGAATAACCAAGTGTCATCAAATGTATAACATAACCATAATAGAAATGAGATAACTCGGTTAAATCCATGAGTAATCTCCTTCGTCTTCAATTAAGCGTCTGTTTATTAGAGTGGGTTGATGTACTATTGGGATTGGTGTTAATACTTGTGGTGTTGACAGATCATGTCCTTTGGCGATGGGCGTTGTGTTGATAATTCGTGTAGTATATTGTAAGCTCTTTTGAAAAATATTGATACATTCTTGATTGTGTGTAGATGATTTTAAAATTTGCCTATTATCAACAGCACAGTGTTGATATATGTCCAATATAGGGGGTTAAGGCGATTTTACGCCAGAGTCAAAACTGTATTTTTCCGCCGGAGCCAAAGTTACAGAAAATTACTCGACAGATCATACGCCCTGGCCAAATATATAATCTACATACCTTGCTCTACATTCATACCAATTTTCAATTTCATCGGTTAATAACTTTGGTCTATAGGGGTCATAGTATAAAAAATAACCCCAAAAAACGCTTTAAAATTGAGTTAATTTTCCGCCGAGCCAAAGTTACAGAAAACTACTTGACAGATCATACGCCCTAGCCAAATATATTATCTACATACCTTGGCTCTACATTCATACCATTTTTTAACTTCATCGGTTAATAACTGTGGCCTATAGGGGTCATTAATAGTATCGGCACAAACGAGGCTTTAATATTTGCTAATTATTTACATGAGTTTGTGTGGCGCAACAGTTTCATAAACAGGATGAAAATCACACTATCACCCCTATAGGCCAAATTTATTAACCGATGAAGTTGAAAATTGGGGAAATTGGTATGAATGTAGAGCAAGGTAAGTAGATTATATATTTGACTAGGGCGTATGATCTGTCCAGTAGTTTTCTGTAACTTTGGCTCGGCGGAAAATTAACTCAATTTTAAAGCGTTTTTTGGGTTATTTTTTTATACTATGAAGTTGAAAATTGGTATGAATGTTGAGCAAGGTATGTAGATTGTATATTTGGTTAGGGCGTATAATCTGTCCAGTAGTTTTCTGTAACTTTGGCTCCGGCGGAAAATTACGGTTTTGGCTCTGACGTAAAATCGTCTTAACTAATATATTGGATGAAGCGATTTTATTGCTATCCAGATAAGATTGTTTTGTGTTTCTCATACTTATTTTCATTTGGCGCTGTCATTTGTTGGAATGCTTAATCATTTAAAATTGGCTACATTTTTCTATTTGTATGGCTTGAAGAGCTGGTTGTGCATCAAACAGACAAAATAGAGTTCCTCTCCTGGTGGGATATGGCTCTGAACTCGCAAATAGTCATGTATCGAGTGAAGATCGAGTAATTGATATGGGTTGTTGGAAACAATCTTGCATATTGAAAATAAATGTTAAGAATACAGAATTCCAGAAATACGTCAAAAATGTCTCACTTATCGCGAGTATTTAAAGATATAATCATGTATTAAGTATTAAGAGATAATTATGTATGCACTTCTTTATCTGCTTTAAACATATTATATGTCATCGTAATTGCAAAGCATGGTAGGAGATGCATCATTCTTGTAAATAGAGAGGTTATAACTATCGATGATTTTATTTCTTCTATCGAGACTTCAATAACGACATCACCAAACGGTTTGATGAGAGGTATTGTTTTGGCTATAGGAACACCATCATACACAGTATTCTCCAAGTCAACCAGTGGCTGATATTTTGATCCATTGAATAATAGCCTTTGAAGTTTTTTAAACAGAATCAGTGAATAAGTAGAAGATGTTTATCAAATAGTTTGTCACGATTCCGAAGTAAATGCTTTACAAAGGTGATTCTTATAGGTATAGTCCTACCATTATGCAAACATTATATTTTAGGCATAAATAAATTTATTTTGTTGAATACTGGTAAGTAGGTATTAATTGTTTCATGTTTATAAACATGATGACATAAATTATGTAGGCAAAATCATATATGTATATCTTATTAAATCATCGCGCAAACCATGCAATTTGGTGTCCGCAATTTCATAGGAATTGAAACCTGAGATAAAAATTATCCAAATTGAACTTCCTACCTATTCATTTAAAACTTTCACTCAATTTCGAGCCCCTCGTGTTTGAAAATACGCACAACTGTGTAATTTAAATTTTAAATTTCGCGCTTAAAACTAAAATAAAAGATATAGAATATTTTAAAAATTGAAATACTTTTTGCTCTTTAAATTAAAAATAAGAAATGTACATATATATATTTCATATAATTGTTGCATGACTATAGTTTGCCTACGATGTCTTGAATGATGTGAAATAACCTCGTAATTAATTGCGCGCAAGTAATTTTGTTATAATTAACAAATCTTTAAATTTCTCGCGCATATATAAATTCAAATTTTGTGCGAAAGTTTTTGACAAATTTAACAAAGCTAAACATAACTCGGTATACTATTTCTACACAACTGTATTATAATATAAGTAGGGCATTTATAAATTATGTATATTTTTGCGTGACTTTCGTTTGCGTCTGATTAATTAAAAAGTAATAATTAAGGTTTTCCAGACATATTTTCATTAAAATACGAGTTAATATTAAAAAGTAGCACACAATCCTGCGAAATTATGATTTTTTAATTAAGTTATTTTGTTAAAAACTTCCAACTTATTTTTAAATTGGAATTTCGTACTGCATTTGAATGATGTACACTCACTTAGAAATTTCCGCGTAGTTTTTATTTGATTTACGCACGCCATTTTTACATCGCTAGGGAGCATGTCGATAGTAACATTTTCTGTAACATAACAGTAGCATGTCGCCTGTACATTTTTACGCCATATGCAAAATTTAGCTTGTCTAGAAAGAGAGATGTGGAGTAGATGTTCACCTTTCATACTACTTTAAACTGTTTTTATAAGGCGGAAGATAGCAAATAAGTTGAACAACTGTGTAAGATAAACTTAAAATATTGAGTCTATTATAAAGTTCGTATAGGTAATGGAAACAGAGTTCTAGTTTTAAATATTTAGAAATTGAATTTAGATTTAGATTTCAAATAAGATATCAAAATATACAGCCTAGGGTATGATAACGAGTTTCTTTAAAAATATTGAGGAATTCTTTTTAACTACTTTTCGGTGTCGTATAATTATTTTTGTCTTTAGAAAATATTTAAGTTGCAATTAAAATTCTGTATTATATGCTCCAAGTTTTATATGAAAAAAAGAAGTATATAATTACGTTTACTTATGTTCATGTGAACTGTTTTGTTATGGATATAAGCACATATATGCCAATTTTATTTTGTAACCTGTATGCAAATGGACTTGCATATTTCTTTATTAATTTTTCAATTGAGCTAGTGACCTAAAAAACCATTATTAATATATTGTACTTATATGTTTATAGTATGTATATAATATGTGTATTACAAAAGAAGTAATTAATTGTAAGCAATAAATGAATGTTATGGAATTATAGAGATTAATTAATCTAGAAAAAAGCATATATGAACTTTAATATACAGTGAAGTAAATAACCTAAACTATATAATGATTTATACTATTTTGAAGTCGTATTTATATTGCAACATATATTAAACAAAACAAAGTATAATTGATTACAACAAGTTATGTATATAGTAGAGATACACATTGTTAATATTACATATAAAATCTATAAATGATTACTTATAAATATCAGAAATGTTTTCAAAAGCGTTCGCCGCCTTTATTAAGCTTTTCTCCACCTATTTTATTAAATTAAATAATATTATTACGATTTTCAAAAAACAAAAATCACAAATCATTTAAATACATTTTAAAATATATGTATTACAAATATAGACTCCAACGCTTGTTAACTTGCAATACAAATATTTGAACTTAAGTGCGATATTGCTGTACTTGAATTTAACCTACGTGAAATATAATTTTATAATATTATTTAATTTTGAAATAGTTGATTAAAATTGAAACATAAATTATGACAGGGGTAATACAATTACAATATAGCTTTTTTTAATTTAAAAGGGATTTTTGAAAATTCTATATTATAGTTACGCTGTTTTGTGATATGTAAATCGAAATATTTTGATAAAGGCTTTAAATGCATAAAAATTGAATCAATGAAAAATCTTTTATAACAAAAGTATAGTTTGACAAAGTCGTAAAAAAAATAATTTTGGGAAACTTAACTAGATATTTTCAACTTCTCAATAAAGATAGCCTTAAACAAGTTTTAATCTAAATTTTTTCAAATTAAATAAGAAAATACTTTTTCCATATTTTGCCTGAAAATAGAGGCATGACACCACGAGCAACATCAATTGATTTTGGAAACATTTGTTTTTGAGATGTATAATTAATGCATGGGTTTATATCCCCTGGAAATACGTTTATAGCTTAAAAAGTGTACAGTTTACGAGTTTGTTGAATGTTGATTTACTGCAGCAAAATAGCTCAGTTCCTAATGTATGTATTAGAATAGAGTAAAATAAACATTGTTTCAATTAGTAGCTCGAATTTTGCTCCTTTTAAAAGTTATTGTAAAATAAAAATGACTAATTTTTATTGCTATATGTTTCAAGTTTGATTCATTTTTAAGCAAGATTGATTAGCCTATATACATAAATATAAGTATACATAAGTAAATAAGTATAATTTAAAAAAATAACCTTATTACTTACCAACTTTGAGGTAGAAACAAGGATCCATCGATGAGAATTGTTCCAGATAATAAGATATACCAAGATGTGCATAGTTGTCCTCGTCTGCAATAATAAAATATAACGACTGAGTGTGGATTATAATTCAACAAACATAACATTCAATTATTGCAATACAATTAGATATTCACTACTAAATTCATTATTTTTACAATCACAAGGCGTTTTGAGGAACAATGAAAAATATAGGCTATTGCATAAGCTGTTAAATTTATGATAATAAAGTAGGTTTAACACAATAAATCTATTTTAGTATGTAAACATCTACCCATGTACTAACATATATAATGTATATATATGTACATATTTGTATTAATTTCCAATTTAGTTTAATTCAATTAAACTATTAATAATTTCAAACTCTATATTCTTTTGCTTGATCGTAAGACTAAATATATATATACATATGTATATGTTTTCCTGTATAGTTGTTTAACATGCTATTATGGATTGATTATTTAAGAATAATTTGATGATGTATTTATAAACATAAAGTGCCTACTTAATAATATAGATGGCAATAAATGAGAATGAATGATTTGACATTATTTTCAATTGTGACTATACAAGTTAATAGATATAGTACCATTTTATATGAGGTAGTATAGAATGAAACGGTAGGATATTAAATTCCATTTGATGTATATTCTATGCGCACAATATTATCTACAATATTATCCTATTTACGATGTATATTTATCTCATATTCTGCAAATATGTAGCCTCTAACATCGGAGGTAACAATTCGGAGTGAACTCCTAATATCCACCCTATTTGGACGACCATTATAAGCCTGCACAAAGCTACAAGGAAGTCCGACTTGAAGAATGTGTAAATATGCAGGGATATAATATGGTGTATCCAAGTATAGCTAATACGAAGACAAGGTCTTGTTGAACGGACACATTTGGTTCAGATTTCACTCTAGTTTACTT
>JAYRBW010140057.1:0-15184 GCA_036023295.1 Invenusta paracnida | reverse complement strand
AGTGGCCAGAGGCAACCGACAGGATCCAAATAATCTCATTTTGACCGCATCTACGCCCGGGCAGTCTTAAAACCAGTGCTCCAGCGTGTGATGTATCCCGGGCAGTGCGGGCAATCGGGTGATGCGTTAGAATTGATGATAGTGTTGTAGATCCTGAATTTACGGCAGTGACCAGAGCGGATCTGGGCCAGAAGGCAGCTGTCCTTGCGGTTCAGGATTTCTTTCTCGTCTTTTTCCTGAGTGTCCTTCATAGGTTGCTTCCGTGGTGGGGTGATTTACTGAATGACGTATCAGGAGACGATCTTCTCTCTCAGTGGTATTCTTGGGCCTTCTTCGATGGGGGATGTCATCTACAGAGCCTGTTCGACGATGCTTCTGTATGAAATCTGAAATGGTGGCTACTCAGACTCCAAAACGGCAGCTAGGGCACGATAGGTAACTCCTGTATCATGTAGGTGACAATTTGAATTCGCTGGTCGTGAGTAAGATGTATGATTAAGTCGAATAATGAATCCAAAACTCACTGTGAGGCAATAAAATGCACAAATATTCACATTTGGGTGGATTACATTCCTCCATGATTGGCCAACAGCAGTGTGCATAATGGATAGGGGGATACAGAGTAGAGAGCATGATGTAACCGTTAAGTGAACATTTTGCAGTGCTTACTCAGTCAAACCACAATGAATGGGATGTCCGAGTACAACATGTGTGCTAACCAGACACTCATACCGCAGCATATTACGCAATAATTCAGTTAGTGAGGCTTCCTCCTAGTTGCTTCAAAATCTATCTGCATTGTGTTTCTGTCTCCTACAGAACATTTGCTAAGATTAATTTTCGAAGCTAATCAAATTAATTAACTTTGAGATCCGAAAAATATGAAAAAAATGCTTGTTACGGTTTATAAAGGCCACCCCTGTATAAAGATTTTACATCAACATTTAAAGTGTGAAATATTAATAATTGTATCAAGAAAAATTATTAAATATAAAAACACTGATATTAACCAAGAAGTGACGTGTCTTTACTATTTCACAAAAGAAGTATCAACACAGCCAACACACTTCAGAAGGCGCTCGAAATGGCAAAATTTCTAACATCTAAATGACACAACGAATGTTAACCATCTTTGGAAGTGGGTTGCTAATCATTCAGCTAAAATGGACTACAACTGTTAAATAGACCCATAAGATATCTTTTCAGAGTTACTTAAGTTTTAAAAAAATTATAGAAATTAGCTCATGAAACTCTACGCGTTCTTAGATGTCATTGTAGTTTTATTAAAAATGACAATGGAAGTTGACACTCTCCATAGAAACGAACCTTTTCCCTCTGTTGCTCAGAATTAAAGAGGTAAAGCTGTCTGATCTGGCTGTTGACCTGATCGTTGAACGCCAACTCCCAGAATGCCATTGTCTCCCACACCGGATGTCGCTGGATTTGTGGCGTCATGTTCGCGTAGTAGCGCAAGTTGTTCAGTTGCTATAGACAAACAATAGACAGAAAACAGTGAAAGGAAAGTTACAGGGGATAAAATTCGATTGAAATAAAAAGTTTGGAATGTTTTGATTAACCTGCTTAAAAATATAGTTTATGATCAAATAACATAGTATTTTACAAAATTATTATGTAACTTTATTAAATTAATTTTAAGTATTTCGAATTATATTGATTTCAATTTTTTATCAATACTATTTGTGCAATATAACTTGTAATCATTTATTTCACTGTGTATAATAAATTATTGTTAACAAATATAATATATAATAATGTGTTTTCTAAACCAAACCGTTATTACATAAATATAGAATAATTTAAAACTTTTGTAAAGAGTTTAACAATGGATAAAACTTTGTCTTCAAATTAATTAGATGAAAAAACTTTAGTGAAAAGGAAAATAAAAAAAGAAATTTTACAATGAAAGGAAAAAATGGCCTAACAAAGAGAAGAGGTACCGTGCAGAAGGTTGTGCTTAGCTCCATGATGATAGGTGCCACTCCACTGTCCTCCGACTGACCCTCCTGTCTCAGCGCCTCCTCCAGAAGGTCAATAACTAGATCAAACTGCTCGGGAGTAAGGAGAGCACAGGAGTTCACCTCCCCGCCGCCACCCAGACCCCCCACAAGACCATCCTCTTCGTCCCGATGGATTTGCCGATGGAGCTCGTCTACGAAGATACGCCGGATCAGACGTGACTTCAGGTCCTGACGCACTGTGTTTCGTCGCTAGAGGTAGGCAAAATAAATATTGTAAAAAAAACTACAAAATTAATGAGCCATCTTTATATATTATTACATCAAATTTGCTTAATAAAAGTTCCAACTCCTAAACGACACATTTTATCTAGACTAATATTCCACTGAGTAATATCTATCTAGTGGCAGTCACGGTAACATAAGTAACTATTTTTCTACATTATGCAAAAGAAAAAATTCCATCCTATAGTCATTAAATTTTACTTAATCAGATAGCTATCTCAAAATGACTTTAATTAACAGGATACCCAGCAAATTAAAACTTTATAATCTCGATAACGTCACGGTTAAACATGCTTAAATCAGGTAGAAATCGTCATTTTAAGTTTATTGTTACAAATCCTATGTATCCTGTAATATAAAGATTGTTAGCCTGTGTCGCTATAGATTCAGATATTGATTGACTAAGCGTTTGATATGATTATGAAATACAGTGTCTAAAAAGTTGTTAGAACAATAATACAAATATATTGAATATTGTTGGTACATATTATGAAATTTACTTACACATAGTATTAAATTCAATAACAGTATAAAGGGTGTTAGCTACTGTAGAGAAATGATAAAATCAAAAGTGTCTAACTCTCAACTCCCCATACTGCTAATAACCAAATAGAGAGACGAAATCAACATAGACGTATATCTTTTAATAATAATAATAATACATATATTTATACACAAATCTACAATAGTATTCAGTGTTCATCTTACAATATATAACAAATATATCATAGATCAAATATAACAAAAATATCAAATATAACTCAATTATATTCCAAAGTATTCAAATTTAGAAGGAAAGAGGAATGAAATATATGCATATAATTATTAAAAATTTGGTATGAAGCTGTTATAAAGGTTTCATTATAGTGATGTTTGAAGGAATTCATTTTCCATATTCCTTTCAATATGTCATTACGAGTAATTACATTTTACGACATTTTTTGGATTATAAAATTAAAGATATATCAATAGAGACTTGAAATTGTTATACCGGATTTCAATAACAAAATATTTTGTTATGAGGAGATCTATCAGTGATGAACTGGTCTAACAGTAAATTATTTTAACAATAGCAGCTAAAAAATTGTATGTATTTAAATTAACAAATTAAATCGTATAAAATAGATACTGCTTTTATATATTTAAGCAAATTAAAATAGATCCAGGCAGTATCCTATTCCTTTATCATATTTAAGAAAGAAATAAAAGAAAAATAGAATAATAAATATTTCCTAAAATATTTTTTCAATACTTTAATTTAACTTCCGTCGTGCCACTGTAGTACTTTGACATTAATTGCTTTGACATTTTGTTTTAGAAAAATTTGATATTTGGAGGAGAAAAGCGTTTTTGGGATGATTCCTTGGAATTAAAAGATAAGTATAATAGTGTTTCCCAGATCATTGAAACTGTGCAATGATATGATTATAATTAATTATCGTGCGGTGAGTCAAAGCAATGATTAGTAAAACTCTCAAATACATAATTTGAATAGTCATAATTGTGATAGTAGTCGTATTAACTAAGCAGTTATTTATATAATATAATAATAAAGTTTATTTTGTTCTAATATTTGTTTCAGAAATTATATTCATATCGATAAAAGCAGGAAATAGGAACCAGTTGAACCACAGTTATTTGTTGTTATCATTTTTAGTAGTGATAAAATTTGCAATTAAGTGTTTCTCTAACAATACCTTTTCCATTTTATGTTACTTATAGTTTCTAAAACTAATAAGATTACTTTAAAAGCTCGTAAAAACATAATCAGACATGAAAAGATAGCAAAATGTCTACCATGAAATAATTACATCTATTTAGACGATTATTTTTTACACTATTTACTCAAAGAACCATTTATTTATTTTACTCTATTGTTTGTACAAAATCTGCAGATAATTATCCGGCTTACCTTGAGTGCTTCGGTGATATGATGGTTGAAAATATTGCCGACAAACTCGCGAATGACCTTGTTCTTATCGTGTAAGGTTTCGGCCCGGAATATTTTTTTGTCCAGAGTTGGACCGTGAGGAACAAATCTAGGCTCCGGTTGGTCATACAGTTTATTCCTAAACAAAAATATTTTGAAATTAGAATTATCAATAACCATAATAATATATATAACACTAAGAAGTAGTATACTATTTAAAGCAATTATAATTTTAAAATAAATATCTAATTTACACAACATGTAGATGTATATATAATATAGTCAAATATAGTTGGTATTTTAGATTTTATTAACAGGATTTTGTTTATCCTTGGGTAGACAAATAGAAAACATATCCAAGTGTTGTTAAATATATGACTCAATATGTTTTATTATAAAACATGTTCCCGAATATTCGTTCATATCTTTCAGCAGCGTGAATAAATTACTTCAGATTATAATTGGATTTATTTAGGATATTCGATAATTCGATATTGTGAAAAAAGCTAACACTATAATTCTTTTTAATTAGGAACACATTTAATTCAATCAATAGAAAGTATAATATATACATACATACATACTTATATTTAATTCATTAAATAATATAAGTTTTGTCATTATTATCAATACAAAAACATATAGGTCAACATAATTATTAAAAAAACATATTTATGCACATATTACACAATGCAAATTATGATGTCAT
Source organism: Invenusta paracnida (assembly GCA_036023295.1). NCBI lineage: Eukaryota > Metazoa > Platyhelminthes > Proseriata > Coelogynoporidae > Invenusta > Invenusta paracnida. The sequence goes on along the minus strand of JAYRBW010140057.1, from coordinate 10,284 downwards.
ATAAAAATTACATGTACTTAATATTCCTATTAAATTCCATATAAAATATAGGCCCAATTTAAAAAATACTAAACACCATTAAAGCAAACTGTCGGGAAAGCATTAAATATAGTAAATATACTATTATTTAAAAACAAGATACATGTTTTTTCTATCTTAGCACATTCCACGAGATAAACCTTTTGCAAACAAAAACAGAAAGCCAATCATATCTTGCACAGTTATTAGTAATTGTAGCCTTGTGATAAGGGTAGAAATAAGTGTACTGGAGTGTTACTTAATTTTTAGTTGTAAAATCGGCATACATTCTACATAAATACAAATATAAATTACACTCTGCAAAAACCTGGCAGAAACTCTCCTGAAAATGTTTAAAGACTAGTTACTTCAATATATCTAACATGCAAGCGACTTTCATGAACCAGAATTACTTTTGCTATAAACTTGCAACAAACATGTACATACAAATATTACGAAGAAACCCTCTTAAAGCATACCAATATAACAGATATTACCATGAATACCAGCTTGCGCCATACTTCGCTGGTACACTTCCTCCAAATAGAAAACAAACACCCAATTACGGAACATATTCCGAATTTAATTCTACTTTCCGATATAAATAGTAGTGTTGGCGTGGTTTCGGTGTCCAAAGTGAACATAAAATTACATAGACCTTTACAGATTACATGTTACTACAGCAGATTGAATTACCAACCAAGTTTGATTTAGAGACCTTCGCACATCTTACACAATGGAAATTAGTAATAAATATCCTTAAATTAATCATGAATAATCTACAACAGCAGACTCTACTATATTACTTATATAATATCCACATTATATCGGTGTTTTGTATTACATAGCGATATGTGAGCCTGTGTAAGTAATAATAATATGTAGGCATCTGCCAAACAATACAGACTGAAACACAAAAATACTGTCGGCAAATCGGGACGTAACTACAAAAATTATTGAGAGAGGCGGGGAACTAATGTTGTAAAACGGTACACATACATAGTACCGTCAAAACAGTAAGTCATGGCAGTAAAAAGAAACGTTTCTAAAGTTTTCAGCGCAACACAAAAAAAACAGGAAAAAAATCAGTCATATACTGTAAATACAGTAATTAGTAGCCGCCTTTAAAAAACAATAGTAATTAGTAAAACTGTACTCGCATTAAGAATACCATGCGATCAAGACTACTTGGGGTATACTTTTCTGCACGTTGTGTCTTTAAGCTAAAATAAATAAGATAATACAAAAGATGAAATCAGAAAAAATAGAACATACATACAATAAATAAATCAAAGGAAATCAGAGTTTGATTAAAATATTATACTTTTTAAGATTATTATGTAACATCTTAATAACTTTAGAACAAAAACGAAATCTATCGACATTAAATATCGATATAAAAATATTTCAAAATATTATAAGAGTGTAACTGTAAAATAACTAAAATTTAAAATAGACACCAAAATATTTGTAGCAACATAGCAACAATTCTCTAATTAAATTACTATTTGTCTAAATGTATAATTTCATTTTCAAAATTACTCCATTTTAACGATTAGCAAATAGACTCTGAAAAAGTATGCTCTCAATTTCACTCTTTCAGTAGATTGCAATTGGATGCAGAGAAATATATGGTAAAGTAAAAAGAAGTCTACAGAGAGAATTTAATAAACTTAGAAAGTTTATTGTGTGGAAAATCATATTGGCATATCTTAAAACTTCACAGTAAACCTGTACGCTAAAGAATATGTAGTTATGTATATATATTTATTAAGGACTTATATGGACACATTATTATTTAGAATCCTAGTTATACCTGTCCTGGTCCGATAGTGACTTTGATATGTTCTCATCCACGATTTTGGCATCAAGAAAGGGAAAGGGAGACTGATGGATGCGGAGATGAGCTTTAGACGCCGATGGTGGAAGATGGTGTTGCACGGCCTGACCGCAGTTCTCCTGCACACAGAAATGCAAAAAATAATTTTACTACTATTCGGATAACAATTATAAAAAAATAATAATAATGGTGATTCTGTATACAATGTAGATTCTTACAGTATATTTCCCTGAATAAAACGACCTTGTGTACTAAATCGGCCTAAAAATTGGGAGATTGTTTATGTTACCCGTGTATAAGTTGACCCCACTTTGATACCACACTTTGATACCACACTTTGTCTGAAAAAGCTGATCTATCGGAAAACGGAGGGAGGGAGGGCAACAAAGTGAGTTTGATGAGTTTTATTTAAGTTTTGTGTGGTTTTGTGCTTGAGGACTTTGAAATGTACTAATTCATCGTAAAGGATATTGTGTATATGCATATTGTTGATAATAAAATTATTATTATTATACCGGTAAAACTGGGATATTCTGTTTCTCTTTTCATGTCTCGTGTATAACTTGATTCCCAAAATCTTAGATTTGAAAAAAGTATCAAACTTTTGTAACTCGATTTATACGGTAACTCTACAACATTAAATAAAAATTAACATTAACCCTTTACCGCGGTGTTTCCATAATATGGAAATATACTTTCAAATGTTAAATTTCTCAGCGAAGTGCCTAGTGGGAAAGGAACATACCTATAAACAATTCTTGTACATATAATGTTTTATCTTAAATAATTATTTGTCATAGTCATGGTATTATAGCTTGTGTTATGGAAATGATTAAAAAAATATGTATTTCATATAGCCGGTTGTAAAAGGTTAAAGAAAAATTCTGTTGAATATATCAATAAAAAGCAAGCCACGGCTGAAGTGCTATAAATTAAAAATAGCGTTAAACTTTCTAAAAAAACGTTCATTTTAGAAACAAAAACATAAATGTCTGTTTACAAATAATAAGTAAACATTATAAGTACAAAGTTAGAAAAATCAAGTAAAAAATCACGAATACAGAAAATTGGTTTTATATATTTTTTTTTAATAAAATATTTATTACACAAAATTAAATTTCAATATCTTACTAAATCATTATAAAAAAATTGAGCGAAATAATTCTAAATAATAAGTATAATAATATGGGTTTTGATCTTCAAAAGACTTCTTCTAATTTATTTTTAAATAAAATGTGAAGTATAATTCATATACTATAAATAAAAACATGTTAAAAAATATACAAACGCTATTATATATAGTTTCCTTAAAACAATCTCCCACCGTTTATAGCTAGAAGTGCAAACTAAAGCAGGAAATTAGTCCAGCTCCTCTAATTTAGAAAATCTGGCCAATATAATATAACAGACAGAAAGCCGTCAATAACTTTCTCTTCGAATGACTCTGAATCATCAGCATTATATACATAGTTAGTTGCTACACATTCTCAACTGTCCTTCAAAACTCATTCTCAATTCTTTCTCTCGCTTGCTGTCTCTCATTCCGTTTGGCGCGCCTGTTCTTTATTGTTTATATCTTATTGAAAGAGCTGTAGTTCATTAGTTACATTGGAGTCGTTATTTAGCAAGGTAGCTAGGAGCAAGAGCATACTAGCCAGGTACCTGCTTCCTAGCTATATTATGTACACAGCCGGCATAGCATGATAGCTAGGTGTTATATAACATCCATAATATACATTCCACATGACTAGACGCTAATATTATTAACTTTAATAATGTAGACGGTGTATAACTTGCGACACGTGCAATGTAATGAATGGCAAGGCGGAAGAACAAGTAACGAAAGAGGAAGAAGGGAACGAAGTAAAGAGAAGTACTGCCGGACAAGTAAACCACATTCGTGACTCATTTCTTCCTACTTTCGAAAATATAGTATCCCTGTCGCTTTGCGGTTGAAATAAGCTTCCACTCGAAAACGTGTAATCGAGCGAGAAGAGACAAACGACGACTAGGGCTTTTTGAATTAGTGCTCCAAATATTATTAGGAAAGGTATTTGCAAGACGAGGTAGGATCATAATTATAGATATATTGGAACGAATTCAATCAATGTTTAAAAGAGCTGAACTCGAAAGACCATAAAGGGTGTAATCAATGAGCTTGGTAGACACAATCCTCCTCCCTTCCTTCTGTTGTACATGTCCTGGGTATTTATAAGTGTCATTTTGCATGTGTAAAATCAAATTCGACCACAGACAAAACTATAATACGGAGAAAAATCTTCTTCACCTTGTGTTACTACGACTTAGTTATAATTAAACAGTAAGGCGACTCAATAAACAGTTCGCTTGACTCAAATATAGAAGTAAAAAAGCCTTACTGCTACTGAATATAAAGTCACATTCAGTTAGACTGTTTCTAATATATGTATATACCACAGGTTTTTTGTTCTCAAAAGCTATATTTAAACTAAGTATTAGTCTTAACTTACTCATAAGCAATTATTAATAATTGTAAATTAACTACGATAAAACAAAGTCCTTTAATCCAAAAAACTACCTAGTATTTTGCTAATTAAATACGTATTAAATGGTATTGATTTTAAACTATATCGTAATTGACTAATAATATAAGGATTTACTACAACATAATAGATTAAATGCTTATCATAAATTGTAAATAAAACTTAAATCATAATAATTGTTTATGAATAAGTAAATGTAAAAAAAAGTACAAAACTAAGAGTAATATTTTTTTATTAAATTAATAATAATTATTGTTTTCATATTTACATATTTTAATGTAGCAATATCAAAATTAAATCAGTGAACTCTAATCAACTCAATATAATTGCATAATTACGTATATTCTTTTGATCACATTTTTTAATAATTGTACATTATGATAATATCGTTACATGAAGAAATATCTACCAATAATATAAACAAATATAGTAAGTAATAATTCTTGGAAAAAATATTACTACCCTAAACATTTTTTATCAATGTGACATATACAAAAAATACTTTCCCTAATATGATGGAAAAAAATAGTCGCAAAACAAATGTATAATTAGCACTAATTATATGTTATTTCATAAAATAAAATACGATCATATATTATACTCTAACCAGATTAACTATAATAATCTAAAGAAGGGCTACATTTTGCACTTTTAAACATTTTTACAGTTTACTGTACATTCGATGCTGTTTAAGTAGGCTGTAGTATAACTAACAAATTTTAAAACCACAAACAAATAACAAAATAACTATTAAAGCATTCAAGTGTCATAGCATGTTAATACAGCCAAATTCCTTCAATCTGATAGATAATAAATATGCAACAACAATCCCAATATTTCAATAATTTATAAATCCAACTAGATTAAATTACAGATCTGCACAAACAAAGAAATCTAGACTTACATTATCGTAGAGCTTCTTGGCGAGTCGATTGATGTGCTCCAACACCAGTTCTGGTTTCTCCTTCTCCTCCCGAACCAGCTCGGGCATCATGCTATACTCCTCGTCGAAGACATCACACACGCGGAAGGGAGGACCCCGGTTCTCTATGAACTTATTGAAAGCCATTGTCGCCAAGAGACGCGAGATGAACTCATCCCCATCCCAAAGTCCGTGTAGTAGGAGGAACAAGGCCTAGAGGTGGGTGCAATAATGCAACAACAATACAGCACCATTCAGTAGACAAGTTCCCTACAAGTTTAGTTTAATAGAAGTCTTTACTGGGAACATTTCTACAAATTATATCATGATATGCCCCCATAACAGTGACGGAATCTGATTACATAATATGATGTATTTAAAGGTGCAATACAATTGTAAAATATGCACAAGTAATTAATACGAAGAAAGTGTATTTTAAGGTAAACCTAGAAAACACGTTAAAGTGAAAAAATACACTATTTTATATGTAGTCTCAAAATTGCCATTGGTTTACCTAAAACAAGTAATTTCTATCTATTTTTAAGAAATAATTTGCATTGAGTATAAAAACCTAAATATTTTACGTCAAAGAAATTGACAATGTTACTTTTCTTTCAATCAGAAAGTATATACGACCACTTCATGTTTATCATCATTTATGATCAGGTCATACTCAAAGAGAATCAGAAAGCAATACTGTCAAAAAGAATACTATTATTTTATTATCTTTGGTTATTACCTACTGATTATAGCTCTTAAGCATGACACGGCTGTACAAGCTTCTATAAAAATGTAGGTTTATATTTCATTGCATATTATATTATTGAATTTTAATCCACATTTCATATCAAAATTTTATTTCTACATGAAATATTATAAATGTAAATAATCAATAATAATTTTAATAACTAATCTCTCTTTCATATTTGTTATCTTCTTTAAGTTGACCATATATTTGAGGATAGACCTTCCTCATGGTCACCCACTCTGTTGTGTACCTTGGATAATAATCTTTTCATGGTGGTGCATTTCTTGTTTCTCAGTGTGATCAAAAGTAAGAATGAAAACATTTATATGACATCATTTAGAACGGTAAATGCAACGTATACATCAGTAATACAAATGTCAATTGGAATTGAATTAATTTTATTTCTTGGTGATGTGGATTGGTACGTTGCAATTATTGAACACTATACCATAATTCGATTTTGAGTACTTTACCTTAAGTTAAAAACTTAATTTAGATTAAATTAATCATCATTTTTCTAAAAAATCTTTTCGCACGATTTCTTAGCTTCAATCTAGACACCACTTTCGTCTGTAGTGATATCAATTTAGCTAACTTATATTTTTATGGTCGTATACGGTAATAATGTCGTTTTCAGTATGCTTTTCTCCAATAATGATACATGATAACACTCTTAAACAATAATTCCTAAAGCTTCTGTACATTCAACAAAATTAGTCACTCTAACTGTTGGCGTACATCATAATACGTCAAGTTTGGGTAGTTATTAGAGATATACCCATCTTTGTTATTTCTGGAAAATACTGTGCAGTTTCGCTTCGATCTTGCATCTGATAACTAAGCTGTAATATAATTATGCATTCTAGCTTCAAATTGCATTACATGAAATAAAAGTGCCATAAAAATGTGATATTACATAGTTTAAAGTATCTCTTTACTAGGACAAAGTATAATAATATATCTTGAAACTTTTATTCAACTTCAAACTAATACAAATCTCATTAAAACCTCTTTAGACTCTTTAACTACATAATATTATATCTGTCTTTGACCATATCTATATTCAATAGACTTCATCACTACCTACATACTAAGGTGAGTAATTTATTTCATTTTATTCAATATTTAAACATAACAAAAGCAATACATTTGTAAACATAATTATAATAAAAAATATAATTAGAAAGTATAGGCAAATAAACTGCAATAACACAGTGGCGGCATCTAACAAAAATAATAAACTTCGCAGGAATAAAAGACAGACATCAACCTATAGACAAGAAACAAGAAATACAAAAATAAAGAATGGCTTTCGTAATTATTCTAAATAAATAAACAGACAACAACATAGTTTAAACCCAATGATCTCTGAGGGTGCACTTAAGCAGATGAAAATATCCGTATTATGCTATCGATTACTATGTTTCCCCACCCTTTCATAACAAGGAATAAGAACAACAACACGGCATTTGTCACCGACTGCATAACGACACAAATAACAACAATGTTTGAGGTTGGGAGAAAAAAGTCAAATATGCAATATAGTAACGAAAGCCTAAGCCGCCCGCCTTTTATTGCCTTGTGTGGTAAGTGTGCAAGTTATAACAGAGAACCACAACTTCAATTGTCAACTTACTAATAAGGAGAGAAAGAAGAACTAGAAGAACAGGAATTTCGATCAGACACATCGAAAATTTGAAGATCAGGCATGCTACTTCTCTAAAGTCCATCTCTTTCGTTTTTTGAGTTCGATATGGATTTTTGTGTGTGCATAAGTTCGTTTTGCTTTTATAGTTAAAACTATAGAGTAATTATATACAGAGATTTCACTCGTATTGATTCTGTATACAGTTCAATACTACTATGTTGATACACGAAAGCTTTTGCAAAATAATGTTTTAAAAACTGACGGCAGTTAAACAGATTATGTTGTACAAAAGTTTTAGGCATATAGACATTAATTACAATTTACAAACAACTTACGAAATGTAAAAATTGCTTGAAAATATATATTTGTTCTTAAAATTAATCTAATAAAAATATTTAATACTACTTTTTTGTAACCCATTTACATAAAATATATTAAAATAAAAGATTTTTTATATACGACGATTTACAGCGCGATGTATATGAAATCTATAAGAGTCAACACTGCTTACGTTGAAATTAAAAATGAGCTTTTTAATTTACTCAAGTCTGATTTATTAACGGTCAAATATAGGCCTATTGTCCTTAGCATTAATGACAAGATCTGCTAGCATCTCTCAGGCTAATCGCTGACGCTCTTGTTCTTGGCTTGGCTTATAATTCTCCGTAGCATTAATGACTAGAGCTGCTAGCATCTCTGAAGCTAATTACTGACACTCTTGTTCTTGGCTTGGCCTATTCGCCTTAGCATTAATGACTAGAGCTGCTAGCATCTCTCAAGCTAATTACTGATGCTCTTGTTCTTGGCTTGGCCTATAATTCTCCGTAGCATTAATGACTAGAGTTGTTAGCATCTCTCAAGCTAATTGATGACGCTCTTGTTCTTGGCTTGGCCTATTCTCCATAGCATTAATGACTAGAGCTTTTAGCATCTCTCAAGCTAATTGCTGACGCTCTTGTTCTTGGCTTGGCCTATAATTCTCCTTGTAGCATTAATGACTAGAGCTGTTAGCATCTCTCAAGCTAATTTCTGACGCTCTTGTTCTTGGCTTGACCTATTCTCCTTAGCATTAATGACTAGAGCTGTTAGCATCTCTCAAGCTAATTGCTGACGCTCTTGTTCTTGGCTTGACCTATTCTCCTTAGCATTAATGACTAGAGCTGTTAGAATCTCTCAAGCTAATCATGCATTGATGCTCTTGTTCTTGGCTTGACGATGCTACCGCATTATTAATAATACATTTATTAATTTAATTTATTTTATTTTAATGCGAGAAAGGACTGCGAGAAAATGTGCAGTTCTGAATAAGAGCGAGAAAATGCGCTGTCCTGAATAAGAGCGAGAAAATGCGCTGTCCTGAATAAGAGCGAGAAAATGCGCTATCCTGAATAAGAGCGAGAAAATGCGCTGTCCTGAATAAGAGCGAGACATGAAACTAAGTGTATAGCTGTAAGTTGATAAAGTTTAACTGTGGATTACGGATATGTTATTCATTATTTAAGATACACTTTTCCACTGATACAAATATGCAGCTTATTAGCAGGAAATTAAGTATGCACTCGAAATGAGTCAATATATGCAAATCAACTATAAACGTATCAATTTAATAAGAAGATACTCACCTTTTATAACAGTCGAAATGTAGCAATACAGCAGTGTCCATGCAGGGCCAAGGAAAGTAAAAGGAGAAAACGAGGAATGAGAAAAGAAAGGGAAAGTGTTGAAAAAGAGGGGATCAAATTTGAATCTGCTATTGGTAAAAACGGCAGAGGTGGATTTTCAATAGACATAAAATTATATAAACTAAAAATAAATGAATTTAACCCGCCGTGTCTTCAATTTTCTTTTTCAAAATATTAATTTAATACAATAATGTAATACTACCCGCCAATTATATATTTATTGTTGTACCTGAAGGGCAGACAATGTTGCCTCAAAACTCGGGTGAATAAAAATGTATGATTTGAATTTATTGTTGTTTATTTTTATTTCTTTATTTAAAGCAAACTATTAACCGAACTTTTAGTACATGAACTAAATCATAAAGTTTTAGTATACATGTTGGGTACTACATCTACACACTAGATAATGTATACAGCACATTTTCTCTCATAGTTCTAAATATTCTTGAAAACATGCACATTTGATCCCGGTCTGCACACCGAGCTATTTAACCGGAGGGGGGGGGCACTTTTAAACTTCCAGGTAGAGTAGAGTTTTGAAACTTGACATATAGGTAAAAGGAGATTTTTTGTAACATGTTCCTTTGAAAACAAAGTAAAGAATATTTATTTTTAGCAAATAATTAAATTAACAGAAAAGTTTTGTAAAAAATCTGGAAATTGTTTTTGATAAAAAAGCTAGCAATTATTTGTTACAAATATTATGGTATATTATCTAAACAATAATTTATTTTTATGAAGTAAAAACAAATAAAAATTCTTTGATTTCTTATTTTTTGATATTAGTGATATTTGTTTACCTCCATGGCACGTGACCATCCTATAGTGTGTACAGTAGTGAATATAGTCATGTGACCATCCTATAGGGTGTACAGTAGTGAATATAGTCATGTGACCATCCTAT
>JAYRBW010140046.1:0-15185 GCA_036023295.1 Invenusta paracnida | reverse complement strand
TGCCTTACAGCAAATTACAATTCACATTTGTTCCCATTTCGCCTAGAAATATAAATAAATATAATATATATATACTTGTATGAATACTAATAACATTTTACCTGTTTTGCGGAGGCAAATACCATACAGGCATTAAAAAACACACTAGTTAAAATACAATTCAGGCAATATAAATAAAAAATCAGTTTGCCAATGTTCATAAAAAAATGTCATGGTTCCCTTAACAGCTCCTGGGTATTGTTATGGAGCGGTTTATACTTTTACAAAATGGACAATGTACCACAATGAACTACTGGCATTTTACAGCTGCAAAAAATATTTTAAAGATAGATATTTTTAGTTTACAGTTCCAGATAATTATACCCAATAATTACGCCATCACATCACAGATAAACTAACTTCTATGATTACAGATATCATGCAATTGATTAATTTCAATGGATATTACACTCAACTATTGATGAATTTCAAGAAAGAATTGCATTGATCGATTACTGTTGATGATTCTATACATGGATTAAAACATTTATTATGTTGCTGGAATATAATATGTAAGTTGAAACTTTACATATTAAATTGAATATATATATACTATATATATATATATTAAACAATATATGCATAACAAATAATTAAAACCAAATTAATCTTGCTTTTAAAATATAATTTTTAAATTATTACGTAACCTCCCCCCCTCTCCTCTTGACTACTCTTATATGTGTATTTATTTTATAGACCTCCAACTTTAATTACTACTGACTTCGAAATTGAAATCTGAAAACAATAATTGTCGTGTTTCATAATTTTAATTAAGTATTAATTATAATTCTTAATTCTAGAAGCACTAAACGCCTTTGATAACCTATTAGCCTATAATGTGGGCGGCACCTGTACTTTGCATATGCAGTCAAATATTCTCTATCAATTAATTACTTTTTGTGTATTTATATGGTGTTTTCTATTAAATTTATTTTTAATATTCACTAATATATACTATAATAAAAACATTTTCAAAAGTTTTTCATGGCAATTCTTAATATATCATTAGTTTCCTAATTAATCAAAAGTGTATTAAGAATTATGCGTGTACCAATAATTTCAGAAAAATCCCTTCACTAGAATTTGCATAGGAAACAATGAAACATCACTTGGCGATTACGCCGATACCAAAAATTATCTTTTTAATGCATCGCTTGAGCCTGCTTTATTAGCGGGCAAAGATAATAAGTGGTATATTCTCATTATTATTAATGACTAGAGATGTTAGCATCTCACAAGCTAATCGCTGACGCTATTGTTCTTGACTTGACGATGTTGCCGCATCGTCTAATTATTATTTCGTATTACTTTACTTATTAGATACGGATTTTTATTGCGTCATTAAAAATAATTATTAAATATACATTTGATGAAACTATCGTTGATGAACAATGCATTTTCGGCAATTATTATTATTCGGAGATTAGCGGCTTCCCATCTCGTGGTTATGGTGTAGATATAGGTTATTGATTATTACTTAATGAAGAATGTTCTTAACATGAACATGTCCTGATTAATACTAATAATAATCTTCTGGTAGACATCAATCGTGCATAATACATAATTAAAGAGAGCAAGAAAAGGTATTTAAATATACGTTTATTCCGAAATGCTCAATTTATTAAAAATAGTTTTAAAGCATTGGATATAAATAACACAAATGTAATGTATTTTGAGTGTCGCATAATTAACACCACAGTCACAGATGACAAATATTGGTTCAATAAATATTTCAACATTTGGAAGATACTTATACCCATAGACTATAGTGGCTACATCCTGCCTCTTAGTAAATTTAATAAATTTGAATATATTTGTGTATGGAAGAAAAAATGGAAGACGATTTATTGATTCATTTTCAGAAACATTAAAATTAGGATTTATGTCTCTAACTATTTCAGATATGTTGTACAGTATATTAACGGTTAGTGGAGCACTTGCAATGCGTTTAGCAAAAAAACAGGATCGCGATGAGATTTTAGATCAAATGTTTCCCATTGTAAACTCTCTACTCATAGTTTTGATATCTACTGAAAGGTACCTTTCCATCTGTTATCCCTTGAAATTGAGAACCATTATTTCCCGTACAAGAATATTAGTTTGCATAATTGTAATATACATTGTTTCGTTTATTTTTTGCCTCTACGCAAATATTTCTTAATGTGTGTATTAATTCTTTTAAACAAGATTATGGACCCGAGTCTCGGCTAATTGAAAATGTAATTTCTAACTATATACCATCTGGAATTCTAGCTTATTTAAACATTTATTTTTTAAGAGAAATGTACAAAACACAGAAAACTCGTCGAAAATCGAAATTTCGTACTTCAATAACTTTAACAGGCCCACGATTTCGTCAAAATCTTGTGCAAATGGGTTCTGTTGACACTAGAAACTCTGATCTTGCTAAAAGTGTAAATTTTCGAATTATTCTGGTCGTAACGTTGAACTTAATTTCCTGTACATGTTTCATCACTTCATGGCTGTATCGATAAATATAATAACTTTACTGAGACAAGCAGGTCCCTCGTTACTCTACATACTGCTTTATACTGAGTATTTTTTGCGATCGATAAACGTTGCTTTCTGCTCAATGCTCTATTACATCATGCCTGCATATCGAAGAAGCGCTGTTAACATGTTCTGCCGTCGTTTTATTAGGGATCAGGAAGCTAGTCGAATGTCATTCAGTCTGCGACGCCATTCCACAAATTATCGTAGTACTACAGATGTTTACGATTTAAGTGATTTCGAAGGTGAATCTGACTGGTCGTATATTGGTTCCAACATTAAAGCTTAATGTGAAATAAAGTATCAGACTCTCTCAAGGTGAAAATTAAGACTCAAACTAATGTCCCATTATATTTGATAAATTTTGACTAATATTTTATATTAATATAATTCCTTTGTTATTATTACATTATTTATTTATATTTAGTAATATATTTATTGACTATATATTTAAAATATAATTTTCTAATATTTAAAGTATCCATATTAAGTATATATTTTCTTTGCATTTTAATTTGGTTTTATAATATACATATCATATTCGATTCTTTTGTTGCATTCGAAGCTATACCAACTAAAACAATAATCATTATACAAATATTCTCAAGTTGAACATTTACAAAACAATATGCATATAATGAGCAGGTGAAAAATGTTCTGCCTTTTAAATCCATTTATGACATTAGCATATATGCGTATATTATATTTCTTAGCAAATATTAAGAATTATATATATTTTAACCATTATTATTTTGATAATATAATTTGTTAACAAATCACCAGGATGCTATTTTTCACTCTCAACACCATACGTTCACGTTTATCATTACAATAAACTTCCTAGATTTTTAATAATGGCTAAATTTTCATTACAACTTATATTCAAATTTTAAGTGTTCACTCTCGAGGCAATTATAAAGAAATATAGTGGTTGATTTATCGAATGCTGTTAATAGCTGAAAGTATTACTACATATATTAGTATAAATATTATGCACTATAGTATGTTCATGTTATGGATTTAAATGTTTATGATTCTATTATTACTTCATAAATGTTTGACATTTTTAATTAAAGAATTTGTTAACACAAAATAGTTCAGATATATAATATTCTGAATAAAAAAGTAACAAAACAACTTTTTTCTAATTTAACAACATCATTTAAACTTTATGACTTATGATTTTAACACTTTATTGATTAAACAGGTTTTATATGTTCAACATCAGCAACTCTCTGAGTGATCTTTAAGTTAAATATTACTAATTGTATGTAATAAATAAAAGTAACAGCGTCGCCAAAAATGAAAACAATAAGCTATATTATATCAAAAACAATACGTTAATAAAACAAAACACGTTGTTGATGAAACTTGAGATGAAAATTAAATTACAATGGTGCCGAAAGGGATATGTCATATTAATGGCTATTGATATTCATACAATGTAGGTATATCAATATGTACTATATATGTATATGTATATATGTACAAACTTTAAAGTTAACAATCATTGGAGAACACACATTTTTATAAGAATTCTAAGCTCCGGTATATACCTATATATATATATTTATTTATATTATAGAAGCAAATAAACTGTGTTCTACATATATTGTGTTCTACATCTTTTGTTATTGTTACCGTTTCGTGAAGATATCGTAAATAGTTATCCTTATAATATGGATTTTAAATTGCCAACATTATAACTTATAATTCGATTCTGCTTTTTATACCAAATTCATTTATAGGTAAGCTCCCTATGGTATTGTATTATTTTGGCGTTTTCTTATTTGGCCATATTTCTAAACATTCATGTTTGCGACGCTACCGTTTTTGTTTTGTTATCAATTACTTAAAACATGACTATGTATATGCTAAAATTATTTATTTATTTATAAAACTACAAAATATGAAAAATATAGGATTATATTTACTGTATGAACATCAATATTAATTCTATCAAATTCATATGGATTATACAAATTCAGGAAAATGTGTAAGCATGACTGTACCGTACTGGTTTTAGGCTGTCAATATGGTACACAGATAAGTGGAGTGCTGAAATCAGGCGAAAAAGAATTTCGTTTATGCTGGACGTTGTAGTATTACAGCTGTTAAGACGAAGAAGTTCCATGCCTCACAAATAACATATTAACTTTCGTTCCATGTCTTATTTTCTCGCCTAATAATGTTTTTTTCTTCTGTTTGTGACCTACTCATAATTATGTTTCATAATATGTATATATATATATGTCACAAAAATAACTATATGTACACTGTCGCAACAATAAAAGCCAAGACTTGTTATCAATAATCAATTTTAAATGACTGTAAAACACCTTAAAACAGCGCATATATACAAAGAGAGGTTTTTTATAGCATAGAGTAATAATAAATTTATGACCAACTAATTCAAAATATTGTTATGATCAATCGATGTTGTTTAGAAAACGGAATCAATGTATAATCAATATTTGTAAAGAAGTCAGATAACTATTTACATACATTCATGGTATGAGTTTCATTTATCAAATAATGTTCTTAAAATATTGTAAATGAATAAGACCAATGTCTTGTACTTTAAATGTCGGCTTATCCAGAATCATAACAACAAGGATTACCACTTCGATGTTTATTTTGATATTTTGAAGATAGTCATACCGATAATAACAGTATTTTGTTTTGTAGGAAATATTATAAATTTGATTATCTTTACCTGCGGCAAGCAAAATGGAAGACTATTCATCGATTCATTTTCGGACACTTTAAAATGGGGATTTATTGCTCTAACTATTTCTGACCTCATATATAGTGTACTAGTGATTATTATATCTGGTGTAATGCTCGGGATACAGGAACAATCTCGTGACGAAGTCTTAGACATAACGTTTCCCATAATACAATTTCCTCTCATGTCTTCAATGTGGTTGACTGTTATGATATCCACCGAGAGATATTTGGCAATCTGCCATCCCTTCATCTTGAACTCAATTGTTACGAATACAAGAATATTAGTTTGCATAGTTCTTATATTTATTTTTTCGTTAATTGTGGCCTTCGTTAACATATTTCTTAAGGCATGTATTAACTCATTCGATGAGAGATATGGACCAGCATTTATGCTTGTCGATAATTTAATTGCTAACTATATTCCGTCTGGAATTCTCGCTGTTTTGAATATATATCTTATAAAAGAAATGTTCAAGACACAAAAAGTTCGACGAAAATCGACATTTAGATCATCGATAATTATATCCGGCCCAAATCGTCGAAGTTTTGTGCAAACCGGTCCTGTTGAAAATAGAAACTCCGATATCGCTAAAAGCGTCAATTTTCGTATTATTATGACCGTAACTTTGAACCTCATCATATGTATTTGTTTCGTCACATCCATGGCGATTCCGATAAATATAGTTACTCTAATGGGAAATCATTACTCCGCGTTATACTACACTCTCCGCTATAATGAGAGTCTTTTTCGATCGATAAACGTTGCGCTCTGCTCAGTACTCTACTACATCATGCCTGCATATCGGAGAAGCGCCCTTAACTTGTTCTGTAGTCGTTTGCGAGTTAAGGATCAGGACAGTAGTCGAATGTCATTCAGTCAGCGGCGTCCTTCTACAAATGATGGAACAGATGTTTACGACTTTAGTGATTTTGACGGTGAATCTGACTGGTCATCTTACAGTCCTAAACAAAGTTTCATTTGGAGTGAAATAGCGAACATTGACAATGTGAAAAAATAGTCACATTAAAAGGATGTTGTCCTCCTGCGGAAATATATCATTTATCTTTTACAATTTACAATTATTATCTGAAGATTAAAATATTTTTCCTTTTAAATATGCTCAAATAAATTTGCGTGTCATTTCATTTTTATGTCGAGTTTTATTTTAATTTGGGGCAATCAACTTAAGCTAATCACTTAGTTGAATAAAACGTAAATTTGTATCGGCAAATGTATAATAAATTCCGTTAGCATCATACACGTACTTTCAGTCAAAACATGCTCGACTGAAAACTCACGACTGAAAACTCCACTAGATAAACAAAATTGCATATTGCATATCTTCGATGCTCTAATTGTGAACATAAATCGTATTCCAGAATCTAAGTTTTCGTTGTTGCGATAGCTATAATCCAAACAACTGGTAAATAATTTATTATTGAAAATAATGTTTTAAAACGTTCAATGCATATAATGTATAGTATGAAGGACACGTTTCATAGCCCCGAAAGAAGTTACAGGTGACTTTTTAAAACACCTTTTTTACTAATTTACATCCTATATAAATATTTCACATTACAGTTTATTCTAGCGTACACATTCTATGTCCGTACCATGAGTATTTAAAGTTTACTCGAATTAAAAGTATTACACGTTTATTATGTCGCAATTTAGACAGTTACTCAATTTATAAGCACTAATACGTGGTTATGTCTCACTTTATTAAAATTAGAGCTATATTATAAGCATTCCACTTAATTAAATTAAATATAAGTATTTCCATTTGAAACACTTTTATTAAAAACTGTCCTCACATACAATATTATTGCATAGCATATTTTGGGTAAACTATAATGATAATATGTATACAAAATTACAATTTACACACACATTTCGCATTTATGTATTTACTTTATGGTGTTCACATTACTGAGATACACTTTTATATTCATGTATATACCAGAAACAACAAAATATACAATGAAATAAAAAGTGATTTATAATAAAACTAGGACTGACAATCAAAATATAACTTTTGATGCACTAGTACATAAATATTGATCATTCAAGTAGTTCAACTAGGTACACCTAATTAGTAAAGGTCAATTTAGATATTAATAATTCTATTTTGTTAAACGCAGTTTTATGCATTCCAATACAGCTAAAACATTGTGAAAATTATTACCGTATACATATTACCTATAAATAATAACAACGTACAACATAAATAAATCAAACAGAACTTCATGTTTGCTGCTCGCTTCAATTATATACAGAGCGTTATATTTGTTATATAAAAAACACTTACATATGTAGACTATAAGTTATTAGAGTATTTATTTATCTTATTTTATTATGCCCTAAAATCTGAAAAAATCCGTTTAAAATGTTTGATTGAAAATTGAATAATTCCAATGTCAGCTCAGAAACCTAATATATTATATAATTAAGAAATATTTATACAAATATGGAATTGTCGTATGGTTGTCATCTAAATAATATGTAATTTTATGTTAACGTTTAATCTGCGGTTTTATTTCGTAGAATATTTGTTAGGAAAATATATTTTCTCTTAAGACTTTAGTATCAATCAATAATGGTGACGAAAAAATTAACAATAATTAGAAGAATAAACACATATACATCAACATTGAACCATTTCAAAAATTATCAAGAACCGTTTTAAAAGCCCAACTTAGATGCGTTTTGTTCCTTATAGTGCTTATCGATTATGTTGATAACAAAAAGAGTTTGTTAATGCCCTTTAGTCTGATTTATCAACAGTCAAAGATAGGCATAGGTATATATAGCAAGCTGGTACTTCATTCCTATTTATGTTAAAGCTGCTAGCTAACATCTGTCCAAATAAAACGACACCGTCGCAAAAATGAAAGCCAAGAAAATAATTAAGCTTCTCAAAAGCAAAATATAAAATGATATTGATAATATGTAGTAATGTAGTTTTGTAGTTATGTAGTATACAGACATTAAAGAAATTGATATCAAAATGACGCCAATATTTAATTATATAGTGCTTGCTATTTTTAACATGTATAAACATATATATGTATGTAGATTAATGAGGAACATACTAGTAGAGGTATATCTAAATTGCAAAATTCATAAAAATATGACAAAAAATCATTCAAAATTCTTGGCAATAGTATAAATTATATTATTTTGTATCTATGGTATTATAATAGGCTTACTTAAAACAAATAGTCTTGTATTCATGTGGGCTTCATTGCTTCTGTAAATACGTGCCATTGCCAAATATGTTATGGCAAGAAAAATAGCAGTAACATTACCGTATAAATCCATAAATAAGACGCGCCTAAATCAGTAATTTCAGCAAAATTAAATTTTGCTTCTTATCAGGGGTTATTCTATAAAATTTAAAAAATAATTTGTTTTAATGTAACATAGATACGAGATAATAATTAATTATTCTACAAAATTTAAAAAATGATTTGATAATTTGCCACCTTTTCTCGTTTTCTAAATATACCTATGTACCTAAATACTTAGGTGTATAAAATTTATATTATATATTAGTTTTATTTTTTAAAACAGGAAAGGGGGTGCTTCTAATCTATTAGTTTATACGGTACTAAACAATATATATTATATATATATATATATATGTCACAAATAAAGCGCAAATTATTTCTACGAAAATTGGTATTTAATGGTACATAGGCATTATTATACACTGGCAACCGGAATGAGATTTAACCAAAATGAAACTTATGTCAAAGTAAAGCGGATAATTTTGATTTGACCAGTTATTGTTAGGTTCATAGTTTGTTAAACATGTTTACAGTTCCATATTTAAGCGTTAGCACTAAAATTAGGAAAAATTAGTATAACTGACCTACATATTAAGTAAATTAATATAGTTACTTATAGAAATTAAATCACATTAACTGTAAATTAGTTTCAGTAAATGTGTGCATTATTTATTATTCTTACCTTTTTTTATCATATTTTTTTGAATTTGCATATTTAAATTTACAAATTATATTAAATAAATTCACATAAATTATAAGTGTGTATTCATATATAAATATTATTGGTTTAAAGGAAATTAATCACATTAACGAATATGTTTCATATAAATTTTCTAAAAATTTATTACAATATTTTACAATTTAAAGAAGTTTAATTATATTCTTTTAGTGTAATAATATTTTCCAAAAAAGTAATTGATATCAAAACAATTACGACAGCGTTGCAAAAAAAGCCCCCGAAAACGAGTTCATCAAAAGCAAAAAGATGATGTTGATGATAGGAATTACAGTTATTAAACAAATTGATATAAAATGGCTGCCACGATCTAATCGATACAATGCTTGCTATTTGAAATACATACATCAATTTCTTTAATGCTGTACTTCATATCATCATTATCAACATTTTGCTTTTGAGGAGCTCGTTTCTTGATTTTCTTTATGCGACGTTGTCGATTTTGTTTTGATAATAATAATAAGAAGAAACACATTTTCATCGAAATTAACCCCCTATAAATATATATTTAGAAACCTTTTCAAAAATTCATCTTAAGCATATTTTGATCTTTAGTGCTAAGCCCTGCGCTGATACCAAAAATTATCTTTTTTAATGCATTCTAGCCAGATTTATTAGCGATCAAATATAGGCCTAGTCTTCTTATAACATTAATGACTATAGCTGTTATCATCTCTCAAGCTACGCTATTGTTCATGGCTTGACGATGTTACCGCATCGTCTAATCAAGATAATCGCTGACGTCTTTTTCTTAGGTTGTGTAATTACTCTATGATAAAATTAAGAACATTGTCATACATGTTTTCTATCACTTAATGATTTATAGTATAGATATATATGCACTGAAAAATAGTTTGTTATGTTATGATCCAACATTATGGATTTGACAAAAGTTATAGTAATCAATTCATCTGCAAAGACGGTCAAACTGCAGTAAGAACTTAAACAAAAAGAATCTCTTAAGCAAATAACTGTCATCCGATTGTTATATACAAGAAACTCACGACAATCGCTAGAAAGTTGAACATACATCTATAAGCAATCTTTTGCGACACATTGGAAGTTGACAAATACGCGATGATATACATACAGAAGAGTCTATTATTATGATGCTGCCATCGCTACTCTCATAGGTTTATACGTTAAACTTCAAAACGAAGTTTTCGCCCGTAATTTTCTCGCCACTAGCAAACAACAACTGAATGAAACATTTAGTGAAATTCTCCAAAAATTACATAAAATGAGAAAAGACTGTGTTCTAGAAGCTGTTACAGCAGAGCTGTATCGTCAGGAACTCATCCAAAATTCATTCATTAACGGTATCTGTATTATCTGTATTATCTATATTACAACTGCTTTCAATTAAGCTAGTGCCTTAGATCAAGCACAGAAATAATCGGAATCACATGCGACTTCTTATACCAGTGCAACTATTAACTAATCTGTTTGAATGAAATGATTCGGAACAATACGGGTACAGTAGCGACTGTCTACATCAAGAAAACATGCGTCTTTTGTGGAAAATTGTTTCATAACAGAAACATATGCCCGACCCGTGAAGCATAATGCAAAACGTGTGGTAAGAAAGAGCATTTTGCGAATGTATGCAAATCAAAAAATAAAACAAGCAAATCAGCATCTCTGTCCTTGACCACACCAAATCTTTATTCAATTTCAGCCACATGTGCAAATAGTTTAAAATAAACAACTATAAATGTTTTGATCAATGACACCCAACTAACGGTATTGCTTGTTTCTGGCAGCTTCGACAGATTCATAAGTCAAGATGCAGTTTTCCTGACTAAACTCCAAATCCACCCGTCAACAGGCAATGTAACAATTATGGCTCTCACAACATTGAAGTCAAAACAAGAAAGCCGATCTGAAGACCAACAATCAACTCTATACTTCCACTCACCTTGGCGTTCTACAAAGTCTTTGTAGTGACATTATACTTGGTCAAGATTTCCAAAAGCAACATAAAAATGTGATTCTTCAATTCGACAGAACAATGGATGATTTATATATTCCAAATTCGAATAAAACCTGCGCAGTAACTGACGCTAATCTTGGTGAACCATCACTTTTTGAAAACCTTGTACTACATTGTAAATTAATTGCAACCAAATCAAGACAATTCTGAAAGGAAGATCGAGAGTTCATACAGAAAGACGTTACTGGTCTATTGTCCCACTGGCAATACCATACTGGCCGGCCACGATCAAAAGTAACATGATGCAAACGTAAAGAATTCCTTGATGTTATACAAAGTCGTTCCTTGGTATTGAACCACAATAATAACATCAAAAATGTGTTAATTATAAATATTCTGGAATATTGCATTGGAAAAAATATCATTAAACCAGACTCCGAGAGATTCCGCCCACTTCAGGATTTTCCAACGCCAGCAAATACGCCATCTCTCCACCGAGCTCTATAGATATGTCTGTCTATTACGCATGGAGGTTACCTCAATTTTCAGACAAGATTAAACGCTTGAACAGTTGTACGACATTTCCACTAAACTCTGAAGCTGTTGAGGCATTCCATTTACTTGGACAAGTCACCCTTCATGCTATTGATGACTCTCTTCCTTACGTCGTTGAATGAGATGCTTCTGATATCGCAATATCGGCAACTTTGAACTAAAAAGGGAGACCAGTTGCTTTCATGTCAAGAACACTGATAGGCAGTGAAATGCATTACCCCACAATCGAAAAGGAGGCAACAGCCATTATTGAGAGTGTTTGGAAATGGCGCCATATGGCTGGTCGACATTTTTTATTGATTACAGATCAACGCTCTTTCGCTTTTATGCTTGATAATCGGAAACTCACCAAGATGAAGAATAATAAAATCCAAGATTGGAGAATGGAGTTGGCTTCGTATAGCTATACTCTACGCTATCGGCCAGGAAAAGATAATGAAGCTCCAGATTCATTTACACGTGTACACTGTGCCACACTATGACATCGTCAACTCTGAGTGATATACATGATGACCTTTGCCATCCTGGAGTAACACGGCTACTTCAATTCATAAAATCGAAGAATCTCCCTTTTTCCACAGAAGATGTAAAAAGGAATTGTGCAGCCTGCAAAATTTGTTCTGAACTCAAACCCCAGTTCTTCTATCCGCCACGAGGTACCCACATTAAAGCTATACAACCCATGAAAAGGCTTGGAATTGATTTTAAGGGACCTCTACCATCTGCAACAAAGAATATCTACTTACTCACAGTCATCAGTGAATTTGTCAGATTACCGTTTGCCTTTCCATGTCCAAACATAAATTCATTAACCGTAATTACTTGTCTAGAAAAGTCTGTAAGGAGGCAGTCTGTAAGAAAGCAGTCTGATCTCCTAAACAACCATGATACAGTTACTCGTTTCGTGCTGGAAATTCTGAATTCTTAACCGGAGTCGTGAAACAAAGAACTGACGTAAAGAGTACATTTAAAGTAGATCGCTGCAGTTGCAGTTACCCCTGGCAGTATAAAAATAATGTTGAAAACAGAAAGAAAGTTTTATGGGAGAATCGGTCAATAAAAAACTGTGAAAATCAAGTGACCTATGGCCACTTATAGGCGCCTATTCTAGCGGTGAGGTGAGTTATTCGTGACCGAGTAAAACATCGCGCGAACTTGATTATATTTATTTCAATATATGTTCGTATGTTCCAGAGCAGAGACGGGGATGTTGGTTGTTTTCTTATTTCCCATCTTATACTAAGCAAGAATACATTGAAACATCCGATTCATGTCAATATTGCAAGATTGTAACAATAACATTCTGGACCATGTAGATAAAAGGTTTGTTGAGTTCTTCTTTAAGTGATTTGAAGAGTATCAAATTAAAACAGATTTAGATGAACCATCCTTTTCTCTCCATTGATGAGTAAATTGTGCCAAACTATAGCTGCGTCCCGACAGGTGAGGTGAGGTGATACTGATACTTCTAGTTACATCCAAACATACGAAGACAGGCTGGAGAGCAGCAGCAGGATCTTCTTGGAACCTTTGTGGTCAGTAAATGTGTAAGCATTTGGAAAACTCTCAAAAGCATGTTGGCTTTTTAGACAATCTCTTTGCCCAACTATCTTGTTTTAAGATTTGAAGTGCCGCAACATCAACGCAATGGGGACATTATAAGCTAACCAACTGCAGAAATAACTGCAAACTGATGTTGTCAAAGAGATTGAAAAAAATTAGTGTGTTAGCTTCCAATCTGCTTCCATATGAGACTTGTGCGTCAAGCAATACAGTGGTAACTATCGCCGACAATTACCATGACAACAACACCATGCTAAAAGTTCCACGCAGAAACTGATGGAGAAAGTTGGTAACAACGAAAATAATTGACATTTATAAATTAAGAAAAGGGATTATTAGGCGGTTATTTACGTATAAGTACCAATATTTTGTCTATACTGCGTTTGTTTTATTTTAAAATCCTTATTCATAGAGAGAGTTTGTCATTAAGTATAGCTATTTATTACATCGTGATATTATTAGAGGAGAGACAGAGAGGTATTGTAAAACAGAGAAGATGCCAATATTTAAGTCAGTAATGCCGAGGAGAATGTATCCAGTTTAACAATTAATAAATCCGTCCACACTGCATTAGAATCATAACTTTAATGTCAATGTAATGTAATGAGCAAAATTTATGTTTTCGGTATACAATTTTGGAAGGGGTCAATTTCAATTTCAATTATTATAATTATATTTGTTATTTGCCTTATGTTCCCTTTACTTACTATTTTTAGACGATGCATTTGCATTTTCAAGTTGCATGAAGCCAGGAATTACATTATGTGGCTTGGGAGAGACTACGTCAAGCAGTATTCATGAATATTGACAGGAAACTAAGTTTTGACCGCTAATGAATCAGGTTAGAGTATGTCAATTTAATTTGTAATTCATACTCAAAAAGCTACAATTATCCTATTTTTATTTCCCTAAATATTAATTGACTTTTGAGTTTGTATTTCACATACCAATCGACATATTATGATACACAGCTTTCAATAACAGTCATACAAAAATACACGTATTATCAATTTATCGCCGACAGTGTGTCAATTCAGTAAAATTTAAAATTGATACTGAGATCGTTTCTTATTTTCATCATGTGTGAATCTGTACTTTTTGTTTTAAAAAGGTTAATCATAATAAAAAACACTTTTATTACCAAAATTGGCTACCTTCAAATATATACATAATGTAGATAAACCCTTGACATTTTAATTTAATGTAATGTAAAAACAAAAGAATTACATCGATATCGAATTAAATAAAAAATGTCAATGCAATTAAATAGCCTCCATTTAATGTCACAAATAAGCATATTGATTATCAAGTAAAATAGTTGCCGCATCGTTTAATAGGGAATGTCAGACATATAGATTTTATCCAAAAGAGATTCTTGAACGACAAATAAATGTGTTGATGTCCAAAATATAGCAATTGTATGTGCAAATGACAGGGGTTTAAAAACCGAATATCGGACTATCACGAAAGGAAGCATATTTGTGAAATATCGTCTTCGTTTAACCTATCATGTGTAATTATGATTAATACTGGAGATGAACAATTCGCAAATGGGGCATTACAGTACTAAAAAAACAATTATTTAAGCCAAAGTTTTATGGAGAGGTCATCCACCGATTCCTATAAGATTTCAAAGATTTAGTTAGATTCGTTTCCTAATAATGGTTATGATTGAATAAAGAATCCTTTTGTGGATATGAACAGTAGCAAACAGTTATATTTTGCATGCAAGGGAATTCAGAATTCAAACGATAACGAATATCGCTTCAACAAATATTTCTCTACTTTAATGGTGCTAATTCCCTTAGTTACAATACTTGCCCTTGG
>JAYRBW010140035.1:0-15185 GCA_036023295.1 Invenusta paracnida | reverse complement strand
ATTCGATGAATTTTAATATATATTTTTAAAATGTATACATTCAAAACACATGAGTCGTTTCTCTATGTGTACTCTAATATGGTTTAACTTTTACTAACAAATATGCAAAATAAATCATTTTTTAATATTCATTATATGTAAGGTTAATTATAAGGAACAATAAAAATTGTCAGGTAAATTATTTTACACTATTTTACTGTTTTATTACTAATATATACATAGTGCGTATAAATAGTCTATTACTATTCATAATATCCGTATTATTGTCTGTTATTAGTCACATTGCTTTTGAGTAACGATGAAATTAAAACAGTCACTATGTACGATTTTACCTACGAGCTTTCTTAAGTAGAACCGAGTAAAAATAGGATGATGGTAACAACTTACCAGAAAGTTTGATCGTACAAAGTTGAATGTTTCGAGTTAATTAAGACCACATAAGTTCGAACCATCGTTTAGTCAAAAATATAATTTTATTGATTTATTATGATTAATTCTTATTAACAATTTCAATTAATCAAAAGTAAATTATCACAGCTATTAAATGAAACGCACATTTATTCATAATATTAACCTTTGTGCATAACATCCTAATTTGTTATACCAATTTTGAATATATTACACAATTGCATGACGTCAGTATATTTAGTAACGCTATTGATACATCGCTACATCTGATACTAGGCAGTTTATCAAGAAGTCTATGAAAGATAAGAATGATTGGGATAAGGTTAGGATATTTCTATGGTTGCAACAATTATGATTAATGTGTAGTGGACATTTTTTTAAACTTTAATAACCAATTCACCGGGGCGGATTTAGGGAGGGGGGGGGGTTGTTGGGTGTGAACGACCCCCCTTGGCCTATGAGGAGCCCCCGTAGGCAGAGCTGGGGGCTTCGTTAAGTGTACTTTATTGCTTACATTATACAAAAATCACTGCGAAACATCTAAATAAAATTATTAACTATTTAACAATATGTTTTTAAATCCATTTATACAGGTGCGCATAAAGTTTTGGCTGTTACTGTTGTTATACCGAGAAAAATACATTTTATAGTATGATTAATTGGTTTTACATTTATCTCTCCACATTTCTTGCTATGTACAATGACAGATACATTATCTAATTACGATAACTAGGAGATTTATAGTTATAGTTTAATTGGGCACTCCAGATTAGCATTTCACGCATTTGCCTCCCGGCCTATGACAAAACGACCCCCCCCCCTTTAAGAATCCTAGATCTGGCCCTGAATATACTTAGCATCTTGCATAAAAATTAAGTTTTAATACTTTTCTAAAATAAAGTTGTTTTATGAAGAGTATACAAAAAATCTCTGAGAAGATCAAGATCACACCATATATAAAATAGTAAGTATACTACATTAAATTACTACTACAATTATAGTAGTACTGCGCAAATTATACTACAAATAAAATGCACATACATACATATAATATGTTAGATATTATTGTGAGGCAATATTTTATAAAAAAAATTAATTAAATCAGTTTTGTAAGTCTACTACAAATTTTTCTCACAAATGAAATTCCTTTGGATGAATAAGGTTGTTAGCTACATCTTGTAAGATTTATCAGACAATAAAAATGGCAGTCATACGCGCATAAGCATGATGGTATTTTCATATGTAAATAGATGAAAAATAAATAAAGACGATACTTTATGTGCAGTCACCGGTTAAATCTTACTTATTACATACAATATGTATGTATAGGTATGCATCTAACAATAAGTTAGTAGACTTATACTAACTGATTGCACAGGAAGAAAAAAGAAATTTTATTACTGACATCTATAGTAAATGTATGGATATGCCTAGGATGTATATATATTTATTGAGATTTAACAGTCATTTATAAACAATATACCAACATAATAAATATTTCAATTTATTTCCAATATGCTTAGAAATGTCTGTTTTAACAACGTTTTATAGGTCAGTAATATACTATTAATGTCCTGAACAAGAAGCAATAAATAAGCAGTCAAAATGCGCTCATCTTATATATTGGGTATAAAATTTGCATTAATTTGGAAGAAGGATGTCAGTAAACAATATTTATACGAGTTACATCTTATAAATTATTTGTATAAAGTATGTACAGGAAAATAAATTGACATAGAAAGAATATATTTATGTAACGTTAAATAAATCAATTATTTTCAGTTGTTATTTATATATTTGCCTGCTTACGAACACAAACTTCTTAAATAGTTTTTTTTCGCTATTAACTTTACTTTTATATCAGAATAGAACTCATAATTTATAGTCAAATATATGACAGTCTTATTATACATTCATAAAAGTATATTTATTTGTAACATTCGAATATCATAAAATCGTTTTGAATTAAATCAAATTGCTCTCATAAACTATTCTTCCTTTTTTTGTTATAATTAACCAAGAAAAATCTATTGTTTATACCCAATTTAAAACTTATAATTAAGAATCTTTTGGATAACTATTTTGTAAAAAGGGAAATATTTTTGTGGAATATATTTTCAAGGCCTCCGATCTGGATAATTTGGAATTTGTCACCTTGTTTTAGGTCCATTGAGTGCAATATGAAACCGATGTTGCATAAAACTGAGATTTCTTACGTCAGTTCATAAAAGAAATTCTAGAAATATATAGAGAAGCTTTCACAGTTCTCATTCGCAGTGTGCATCTGACTGTCTTTCCTTATTTCTCTTCATACTATCTCAAAAAAGTACACTAATTGAGATCAGCAACGAAAAGATTTCAGTCATTAATATTTATAGATACTATATACATAGATATATATATATACCTATATATGAATGTGTATACATAGTACCGTCTAACAAACAGTTTGTGTACAACATGATTTTTCTTGATATATTTAAAAAAACTTACATATTAAAATCATACCATTCTAAACGAGTCACAATGTTTGCCGCAGACTAAGGTGGTCTATGGATATTTTTCTGTGACTTGAATTTCATGACGTTCGGCATTATATTTGCGGTTCTGATGAAAACACCAAGACGATTATATGTTGTCTAGAAGCTATTGCACGATTGCATTGCCACGAATAAATTGAACTAATCTGTTTCGTAAAGCTTTTTTTTACTAAGCTTGGTATGTTATTGATAGTACCCTGATCTGTTGCTTTTTTATAATTAATTGTAGGCATATTTCGACTAATATGAAAACGTGTGCAGAGTTCCCCTACGGTTTCATCAGTGTCACCTTTATTTGAATATATATAGTAAAATAATTGATAATTTATCCCATTCAGAGAGTTGTCCATCATGTCCACATTGCATTTTTGAAATACTGATAGAATAATTAACAAATTCTTGAAAATAAAAGTTAGAAAATTCAAAATCTAAAAATAACTAAAGAACGAAATCACTAACACAACTACCGGCAATAAAACATGGTGTGAACAGACATTTTTGGACAGGCGGATATGTTGTATAAAAGCACACATAAAGTCTAAAAAATACGAAAAAATGTCAACCTATATTATGTTTTACAGTCAATCTTTTGTTTCCTGTTCGTCTAAACAGAAGTGTAAAATTATTTAACTACTAACTAAACTAAATTAGTATATAGTGTATATATATAATTTATTTAACTTTTATAGATGTTAAACTAAAGTACCAAAAGTCTAAAGTAACAACCTTATTTTATCAGTTACAATTGATAATTATCAAACAATTAATGTAATTAGAAAGACTACTTCATTATTTTTATAACCAAACTGTGTATATATTTTAGCAATGTGCTTCTTTTTTTAGAAAAGACAATAAATAAAAATTAAGTACAATAAAATAAATAATATTTGTAAGTGCCTTCAATAAATCTAGGTGGAATTTAATCAGATTATCTGAAATTGTAGAAAGACAAATATGAGAATATACATAGTATCTGAAGATATGTCAATCACAGAAGCATGTAGAATATATTTTGCAAGATGTTATAAAAATTAGCTTAAGTATGATTATGTTATACACAATGGCAACAAATACACTGTCAACAAATAGCAGACATAGTTGTATAATCATATAAAAATAGTAGGAACAAATAATAGAATGGATTATATAATCTGTCAATTCCTACTTGGTATTTTTATAAGGTGCAGTTATTAACCTAAATATGCAATTAGATCGTAAAGCTTTTCAAAATTTCCATATTCCGTACGTCAGATGTGATGCAAATATACAAAATATAAATATAAATGTCAATAAAATAAAATAAAATATTTTTTATTACCTTATAAGATAATTATCTTCAACATATGTACAGCAAATTACACGCTAATTCTAGAATTGTTGTATGTTATTTCGGTATTAGAGAATACATTTATATAAAATATCTTTCAATTGATTGTCGTAAATAAGTAAAACTTTGATGTGAACATAGGTGTGTAATTATATGTAATTTACAGCAGTATTTGATGTATTTGGTGCTGGAAAATAATTTATACAAATTTGATTAACAGCTTAATGAGAGATATTGTAATTATAGTTGTTACAAAAATACAATCGTCTTTTTAAGTATTACTCGAATAATAGACAAAATATACATATTATATACATATAACATGTTTTCAATGAGATTAGATGTGAAAAAATTCTAAATGTTCATCAAAAATATTAAATGTATTTTCATTATGATGATACAATTAAACACATCACTGTAGTAAACCTGAAATCTATTTAAACTTTACATTGCGATATACATGAATAAGAGTATTACTAGCTGTGTAAAATTATTAATTTGCAAAATAAAATGAAGCAAAATCTAAAGTAATTTTAAGAAGAAAGCAGTCATAATAGAAAAAGCATACTTAAGAATAAAATGTTTAGAAGGTTAAGATTAGAAATTAGTATCTTAAAAATATGTAATAAGTTAATAATTACCAAATAAAATAGAAAACTATCTAAGAAAATATTTGAAGAGCAGCTTATGGTTGGTTCTTTTAGTTTTGAGGGTTCCTATTTTAAACATCAGAATACAAAGAGATGAAGGAAATTTCCCAGTCATGATAAAAAACTTTAATGATGATTTGAGCATTTTAAGGTCTCTCAATAAATCCAAATATCTGTAACACCATAAGCAGATGTGTATAACTATAATATTGCATTAGGACGAGCGGTTGGTAATGGGGTGGATGGGATGGGTTAAAGTAGAAAAGTAAATAGATGTGCTGGTACAAAATTGGGACATAAATTACTCATAGAGATAAGACTTCATTGCTGTATAATGATAACTAGTCGGTCGATTTATGCAGAAACAATTACAGAAAGTAGTATGGTCAGATGTACTGAGAGTCAGAGAATGAGGCACACCTTACTCTCACGAGGTTTTGATGGCTGTACAAGACTCCTTGTCCGGGGTGTCCTACCACTAACCTCAACCCTGTCCACACCACCCCGCCTTGTCACGCCAATGTCAAAGTACTCACTCGCCTCCCTCGATCTATGATGAGTGACATCATCGTCCTCCCCCACCCCACCGCAGTCAATCTTGGAACGTGAAGTACTCGAGAGGGAGTCCTCATCGGTGTTCCGCTTCCGCTGCAGCCGATGAATGAGTATGCGGTAGATGCCTGTGAGATGGCCGCGCGCACAGTCATCTTTAGTGGCTCGGATGACCTCTCGATCGATACCGAACTCGCTGAGTTGTTGTAACGACTCTTTCTCCATTTCAGTCTGAGAGTAAGAGGGGTGCTGACGGCCCGCTTGGCGCACGTCCATCTGGAAGGGGGGGTAAGAGCCAGCTAGGATCTCTCCCTCGAGCCACTCGGATTTCATAATTTCCACAAGGCGGATGCGTTTATTGGGAATGAGAACCAAGATGGCACGAAGAAGCTGGATACATGGGAGAAAAGAAATAGAAAATACTGCAAAATCAATAGTGAAAACCAAAAAACCTCTTCAGGCGGTCAAATAAGAATTATTTACTGGTAAATATAAATAGACCTGCCACACACCAAACGATGTGTATGCAATGTTATCAGATTTTAATGTTTCCATAGACATTTAAATATAACAATCAATGATTTGAAAAATAAAAATGATAAATGCG
This sequence comes from Invenusta paracnida, assembly GCA_036023295.1. NCBI lineage: Eukaryota > Metazoa > Platyhelminthes > Proseriata > Coelogynoporidae > Invenusta > Invenusta paracnida. The sequence continues at coordinate 9,101 of JAYRBW010140035.1, read as the reverse complement.
TATGTCATTACAATGCTATTTAGAGAACTAGCCAAAAGCATGTCTAATATAGACCGAGTTTGGTCTGATTCCAATAGTAAAGTATTCGGGAATATCATACTTTTCTACTTAGTCCATAATATCTGCAGCCCACTAAAGTTTGACATAGAGAATAGTATCCTAACCTTGACGCTAAAAAGTAACGACTTTTTTAGTGACTTTATTTTGAGTAATTCACACATTCATAACGTAAAGCCCAGAAAATAAAAAAGTTAGAATCTTTTTTATAGACATAAACATATGTACAGCAAATTCGACGCTATTCAAGAATGCTTTGTGTGTTAGTTCGATATTATAGAGAACAACTTATGTACAATTTTTCTCAATAAATTGTCACAAAAAGTGAAACTTTGATGTGGTGTGTGTGTACAAGTTAATATTTTTATTTAATATTACTCGTTGCAAATATTTAGAAATTTGTGTGTAAACTCAACAGCGGTGATAAGCTTTTTAAAAAAAATTGTAATTTATATACGTTTGTTTTAGTTTGCAACTTATGACTGAAAATTGACGTTAACCAAACATTAACGAGTTTAAAACATGCAAATATAAATGTAAATTCAACTTAACATAGCTAGAAGAGAGTTGAATTATATAGATAAAGCTTGAGGGACAGGCAATGCTGCTATTGTATTAGTATAGTATCATGAAAATATTATTAAATATGTTAAAAATAAATGTACCAATTATATATTTATAGCGATATTCTAACTATGTACATTTTATTCTTCCCAAAGTTTATATAACGTGTTTAAATAAAGTTCTGTTGTACTAATCTCAAATTTGATAACGGCTATATGAACATGAAATTTGACATGTCGGCTAATTTAAAGCAAAGCTACAATATAAAAATGGAATTATTTCAAAAATATCTCAAAACATATAGTACTTGCTATGGGACAATTGATGCCCTATCAACAATGATAGCCTATTACGTACTAGGCAATACATCAAATAATTTGTTCTCAATTATGAAATATTTCTAATAAAATTTCAAAAAATCTATTAAAGTTTAGAGGTGTTGTTGAGTCAGAATAATAATAATAACAATGTCGAAAAACGATTTTTGAACCATGGCTTAGTATATCGGCTTTTAGAAAAGCTATAAGCATGAAACTTAACACGGATTAATTTATAGTGGCTCTACACGATTAAAATAAAATTCTTTCAAAACATTACGTAGTTTTCGGTAGCTGTTATGAAAATGCCCAATCTTGATATTCTAAAACTAACTGTAAATATTGAGATTGCTCAAATGAGCTAAAACTTACTATCAATGGTTTTGATATTGCGAAATTTTATAAATATATGTTCATTCCATAGATATGGTCCATTAACCTTGAACATATTTATTTATTATAATGAATATATATTCAGTAAATAAAATCTGCATTATGTATAAAAATCTCATTTCCAAAGAGGGGTATGTAATGAAAATAATGTATACCATCTTCGTAAACCATTATTCCAGAAATTATTTCTATTAAAAATTCGATAAATCTTAAATACAGAATAGTACGAATTTAATGCATTTTTCGGTTAGTTAAGAATTTATAAATATTTTAACTGAAGTATTGTATATGATAATTCGTGTATGAGCCATGTGATCTGCAATAATGTATAAACTGTGAGAATTACAAAAGCTTCTTTGCCTAATTCAGATAGCTAAAACTGACAACATTAGACTGTTCTTTGTAAATGTTCAATAACCCTGTACTCAACACTACAACGAAGAGATAGACACCAAGTTATGTCTGTAAGGCCGCGTGTTTTGCTGACCTGTTGGCACTCTCGAGACAGGAAAGGGGGAAGTGTGTAATCTCCGGCTAGAATGAGACGCCTCAAACGGCTCACAGTGTCAGCACGGAAGGGCATGACCCCGGTAGTCATGTAGAAGAGAAGTATACCTAGCGCCCACACATCTACCGCGGGACCCGCGTAAAAGTCGTCTCGGAAGAGTTCGGGAGCGGCATAAGGAGGTGAGCCACAGAAGGTTGTGAGTCGTTGATCCGCACTTGTCACTGTTGTTGAGAAACCGAAGTCCCCCAACTTGATGTGTGTCGGTGTGATGAAGAAGATGTTCTCTGCTTTCAAGTCTCGATGGATCACCTGACGTTCATGCTAACAGGAGAAAAATTGATAAACATATAAGCAGAAAATTAGTTAGACAGAAATATAACAACAAAATTGTTTGATCAATAAGCAGTCAAATAAAAACATATCGATATACATTTATAAGGTATTATAGTATAAATTATCACACATAGAATTTTCAGTTGCCACACACTTTAAATGCAAGTAATCTTGTTCGAAATATTGTTTTTATCCCACACCATTCTCACCTTAAAAGTTAAACACATTTCCAAATGAGCAAATAGTAAAAGTAATATACTTAATTAAATAGAAAAATAATGAAAACAAGAAAGAATTATTAGAAAAAGAAACTTGTAAAACAAGCATTGAATATATTTGGCGTGAATTGTAAAATGTTAGTTTTACAAGTTCTTAAATACACAAATATTTCAAAAATATGTGTATAATAAACATTAGCGTTTTACCAGTGAAGAAGATTAGTTTCCATTATATTAATTGCAAAGTACATACATTAAATAAAGTATTAAATGATATAAATATTATTATTACACAAATATAATATTATGTGCATATACATATATTTCTAAAGCGCCATTAATCCGACTGTGATATCTTCAAATTGGCTTGGAGGCAATAACTATGTCCCAGGAGATGGGTCCCCGGATAAACGCAACCACCACCATGTGATTCACTAAAATAACCAAGAAAAGCCAGGTCCCGCCCCTTTTCTCCAAACGCTCACACACAGTGGAGAGTATGAGAGGGACAGACTTGAATTTAGTGCTCTTAACTTAAGGTCTCAGTGGCATCCCTGGAGAGATTAAAATGGGTAGACACAGTAATCTGCCATATAAGTAGTCGAAAGCCCAGGGTGGCCACTGTGGAAAGTATGAGAGGGGCAGAGCTGGAAAGATACAAATTGGGTCGACACAGTAATCTATAACTGCCAAATAAGCAGTCGAAAGCCCAAGGTGGCCACTGTGGAGAGTATGACAGGGGCAGAGCTGGAGAGATACAAATTGGGTCGACACAGTAATTTATAACTGCCATATAAGCAGTCGAAAGCCCAAGGTGGCCACTGTGGAGAGTATAAGTTGGGCTATAAAAACTTCATGCAGCCTTTGGAGATCTGTAGGTTTCGAGGAACGAAATAAATCAAATTAGTTTAGCTATACGTCATTTGATAAGCTAGCTTCAATATGAGTCACTAAACCGCGAGCCGTAGCGCGAGGACTTCGAGACACTCTCGTACGGGTCCCGATCACTGCCCTAATTGAGGGAGATCGGGGTGCTGACGCGCTCTCCAATTTCACTTAAGAGAGAATTGGAGAATAAAAACCAAAGAACAAAGTCTGCGCTCTTTCTGAAAAATATGGTATATATGTTACTGAAAAACAGCTGTAGTTAAAAAAAGCTACATTATTATGATAAATATATTATAAGCCAATTTAAGAAGATGCGTCTTCCAAGTTTTCTCTAAAAAATCATATCCAAAATTGAAAAAGGTGATAAGTAAATTATTCCAAAACTGAAAGCACGACGCCAGTTTTCCATCTCGTTCTAACTTGAATCATCAAAGTAAAAGATTATGATTGCTTTCTTAAGCGTATACAGCATCCGTTTGTTAAATAGTAATGAGCTTCTGCAGTAAGGAGATCAGTTTTGAAAATGAAACTGTGTATTATAATGACCACTTTGAAGTGAATTATTGTTGCAATGGATTATATATTTAACGGAGCGAATAGATATAAGGAGACATTGAGGAAGTTAGCCAAAGATAATTCTTTGCAAGTGTCGCAGCATTCTGAACTCGTCGAAATTTATATTATAAATAATTAAAATTATATCTTTATATCTACCAAAATTTGAAACACATTTCGTGTAATGCAATAGTAGGTTTTTTTCTATTGGTAAAAAGAAACGACAAAATAAAATGTATTTATTCAGGGCTAAATATTATTAGGAATTTTTTCAAAGTTAAATAAACGCCTCAATAACATGAATAAAACTTGACGTTTCAAATTATTTCTTTTCGTTATATGGTCAAAAAATTCAAAATAGTATTTTGTATAAATTATCAAATTCCCAATATATATATTGTGTAATATACATAATATATACATATTATACTTATAAGTAGGTATTATACGATATGATACATATTATGTAATACGAATGTTAATGAGAACTTGAATACGTAGCTTGTAAAAAGGATAGAATCAGGATCTTTAGAAAATAAACTGAGCACACCTTTCCATCTTGCTACAGTTAGTTACAAAGTACCTAAATAACATAATGCTCGTATATGTATGTTTGGACTCTGTATTTTTGGTGAAAAGTAACCCAGCAACTTAATAATTATATGTGCAGTAGTCTATAAAGACAGGTGTGGAGTACATTTATTTTAACTATATAGCTGTGTGGCTCATTGTTTAGAATTCGCTAACCCATCAAAGTATACCAACGTCATTACACATTTGTTAGTATAGCTAGTTATTTAAAATTCACATTAAAATACTACTAGACGCCATAATATTGCTTCCGTCTTTTCGTCACTGTTACGTGACAACTAGTATATTCTAGTTTTGGGTTATCTCTTGGGAAAGTAAGAATCGTCAAGGTGATCTTCTTTTAATACTGTAGTTATGTAGACCCAATATAATTACATATGCCATGGAGTAACTAAAGAAATATACCTCTGTGTATACACACGTCTACATTATTAAGGATACACAACTTCCCTGTTATTACAACTATGCCTTCACATATTTAAACACACTGCTAATGTCTGTTTAATTATTACTCTCTAAAGAAAAGTATAGCTGCTTATCATTGTAGAAGCAGTATATTGTAGCTAATTTTAAACAATGGACACCAAAGCATTGCACATCCAATATATAACAAGAGCAGAATTGTACAAATTAACATATTTACAGAGCTAGTTATATATGTATGCGCGACTTCAAACATTATATGTATATAGTAAATTTGAGAAATAAAAATATACCTCAATTAAAGGAGTAAAACAAATTATGACTCAGTTGTAAAGTAACCATGTGGAATTTTGTAACCTACTCAAGTGTATAATAATCGTACCAAAAAAGTAATCGATTGTCTTAAAAGGTATATTTATTTACTTAATATGTGTTTGTAGTTGCCTATAATGATTGCGCAAGTTTGAAAATAAAGTACTTTTGTGTTTTATACACATAATATGTTAATGAATCAACAATTTTTATAAGTACAATAAATACAAACAACAATTAAATCTAATAAGTATTTTGAAAACACAAAAGCACAAAACTCTTTTCTACCAAAATTTATCAAACAGAAATTTTGCTGTTACTTACACGGCTTCATCAGAGAATTGAGTTAGGATGGATTTATCTCATTGAGTATATAATTTAGAATAAATAATTTAATAGATTAAATTACTGAGTATAATTAAAATAAACTAGAGATTAAGAATAAGATAAATATTTTTTATAATTTTTTTACTTACACGGCTTCATCAGAGAATTGAGTTAGGATGGATTTATCTCATTGAGTATATAATTTAGAATAAATAAATTAATAGAATAAATTACTGAGTATAATTAAAATAAACTAGAGATTAAGAATAAGATAAATATTTTTTAGAAATTTTTTACTTACACGGCTTCATCAGAGAATTGAGTTAGGATGGATTTATCTCATTGAGTATATAATTTAGAATAAGTAATTTAATAGAATAAATTACTGAGTATAATTAAAATAAACTAGAGATTAAGAATAAGATAAATATTTTTTAGAAGTCTCTCCTTAGCTTGATCTTAATCTAGGTTAGGAGGGGGGGGAGGGGAGGGATTAGGGATTATTTCCCCGACACTGGTTTTTATGAAACTCCAAGGCAATTACAAGCTTCAAATGATAGTTTATTAATATTTCAAAATTCTACTGATTTCAATAGTATTGTAATGAAAAGATAATATTTTAACCAAAATAATATTAATTTATCCATAGACAAATTTAGCACCAAATAAATCAAATTAAGAAATTATTACTAAAGCCATAAAAAATAAATCAATAATAACCCAAATCAAGTAGTTATCAACTTGCCTAGGACGCTCAAATAAAACAGTGTTTATCACATATTTAGATTATTATAAATAAAATCGGCAAGGCATTTGGGGATAAAAGTAATGACAATTACAAGGTATCATCAAAATATTAAATCTCTAGTATCACTAATATAAAATGTTTGGAACATTACTTCCAATTCTAATAATTTTTACTTACCTGACCCCATAGTCAAAATTTTAGTAAATTTAATACGATATATAATGCATCTAATTCTATATCTGTAATACTCTTTTCTTCATTTATAAATATGATTGATAAATAATTAATCAAACCAAAAATGACATATAAAATATACCTAGTTTTCAACTGTAATTTAAATACAGTTTCGTTTATCAAATTTAATTAATTTGTTCAACATACAAAAAATAGTATGAGAAGAATGTTTTTAAGCAAAATTTGATTTTGTGTATTATTTTTTTTAATAACGATATTTAATTATAATTAAAGAATTTTGCCAAACGCCGCATACTCAAATGCCAGACGCGTTTCGCTCATTAAGGAGTTCATCAGTAACATGCAGAGTATCGAACCGCAGTGCGAACACTATAACCGCTTGACCACCGCTCGGTCGATTGGCAAGGAAGACTTTCTAGCCATTATGGCAAGTCCGTATCACACGAACTATGATAGAATAAAGATAAATAAATATTTCAAAAAATTCTTCAATTATTATTATTTAGCCGATTAATGGATAACTCAGGTGATCTGAGTCATTAAAGGGAGATACCATGATGTCGTGGCTAAATATATCTCTTGTTATTGATATTTAATTATGTTTAGAATACAACTTTCCAAATAATTATTAAGGTGATTTATTAAAAGTTTAGAATTTGAAACCGTTGTTACTAAAACAGTTAATATTTGAAAGCTCGTATAAAAAATCTAAATTTAAGATTTTGAAATTAAAATAAGGTAACTATTTGAGGACTTATGCTAATTAATAGCAGATACATAACTATAAAGGCTATTTCCTAAACCTTTATACATATTACTTTCATTAATTATAGTATAAAATAATGTATACAATGGCAGCATTACCAATATTAATATTTTTTTAAAGTGGTGAAATAATTTGGTAATACTTTTTACTTTAATATAGTGAAAAAAATTAACAATTTTTAATACAATGATATTTCACTTTCATACAATATAATACTTCATGTTTATTCTCGTATTTTCCACTTATAAAGTTACTGTAAAAATTATACCTATAATATTTTATGAGTTAAAACTACACATTTAAATAGTGACACTTTACTACTGATGAAAGTAAACTATGCATCCAAAGCATTTAAACGTCTCGTTGTTATGGAATAACAAAGCAGTCAAAGGTCTCAATATATAAAAACGAAGTGTTTTATGCGGAATAAAAACTTCGACAATCCCTTTTGTCTGTCTTCCTATAATTTGAATTATATAATTTCATCACTTGTCAACCAACAATACATATAAGACTAGATTCCGGATATTATTGTTTAAGAGACCAGAGCAACAGATGCTAAGTAGAGCTGAAATTAGACGAACAGTCAGTTTTCTGATGGATGTGAACAAACTAAAAGACTGAAACGATAAATGGGAGAATTATAATATGTTGCCTCTTTGTCTGTCTCATTTCACATTTATTCCTCTTTTGTGTACTTTAAAGACGGGGAACTATATTCAGGGAAGTTTAGGAATATGCCGGACAGAGTTGATTCAACAAACGATGGTTGGTTGAGAAATAATATACAGCGAGTATTCTTAGTTGGAATTCCACAATCACTCACCAATATAATGCATATGGTTATAGAAACGAAGTAAATATACTCGTGATTATTCGGAGAGTCAGTTAGTAAGTATCGAGAATTATAGAAAGCGATGGTAAATAAGTTTTACTGCAATTTCAACGAAGTATAAGTACTCTATAAGCAAATGAAGTAAAGATAGAGAAAAACATACAAGATGGTCTACGGCGGCCACCAACTGACCGAACACGAGTCTGCTGTACTGTTCGGTAAGTCTGCTTGAACTAGCTATCCTGGCGTGTAAGTCCCCACGTGGCGCGAACTCCATAACAATATGGATCTTAGCGAGCGTCTCCTGGACCTCGTAGAGTCGGATGACATTGGGGTGGTGCAAACGTTCCATATTAGCCACCTCGCGGGAGAGAAGAGTCTGCGTCTTGGGGTCTAGTTTCGTCTTGTCCAGAGTCTTGATAGCCACTTTCTCTGTTCAAACAAGTGTGAAAGTAAGGAGGGTCAATTGACAAATTAGGAAAACAAAATTCACTTAAATAATAGAATAAATAACATTAACCATGCAGAAAAATAATATAAGAAGTTTAATATATCAAAAAATACAAAAGATGAATACCTATTAATTGTTGATTGCAATAAATCACATTAAATATTTTAGTTTAACAAACTACTATTTATTGTTTTGAAAATTAAATGAATCAAAAAAACATTATATATAAAACTTACATAACTATTAGAATATGCCTGCAATGTTAGATATGTTCACCTGAGATATTTTCACTTATAACACAGGGACAGTACATAACCAGTTTGAACCTTATTAAGTCTCATTAGTTTTATATAACCTCGAACCAACGACCTCAAGATGACCTTACGCTAACTATTCGCTATTGGTCCCCATGCCAGAAGCGAAACAATTTAACCAATTTATTAGTATATTACGTACCGCGATTAGCGGGAGATAAAATTCAAGAAGCACAATTACAAACGAAGCCGCAGGCCGAAGGTGCTAATTGTACTTCGAGGATTTTTACCCCGCTAATCAAGGTATGTCAATGTCTTTATTTTTGTTTTATATGCCCGTGGGAACAAAAAAGTTACTTGCCTAGG
>JAYRBW010140024.1:0-15185 GCA_036023295.1 Invenusta paracnida | reverse complement strand
TATAGAACTAGCATATTATACTATAAATATATAAATGCAGATTTTTATGAATTTTATAATATGACAAACAAATTTCGGGAATTATTTGTTTGTTTATAAATTTATTTTAACAACTTATTGACAAAATACAGTTATAAACTATATGCAACATAGGTATATGTATAGCTATAATAGTGGCCTATATTTATATGTATTTGGTGGGCTAAAATCTTATTTTATGAGTATAATATAGACTTAATAGTGCAGGGTACAAATTAGAGGCTTTCATTACTGCTGTTTTTAGTGTATGAATGTATGGCTGGTCTCATTCTACAGTTGCATAATACGACATTGACCATCCAGACAATAATTTCATACATATGGTTTGTTTTTAATAAGATTGACATTTGCATATCATTTAGAATACTGTCATATTTTAGTTACATAATAGTTATGCAATGCAGAAAGCTCATACTGTCATTATCTGCTAGAAAGCTTCTACTGCATTTCATGCAATATAATTAATTTCCTATATAATTGCTAATAATGAGCCAGCCAATTTTACTTCTCTTGTATAACTGTTACCTAGGTCTTGGTATACTATCTGGAAATCATTTCAGCTATGCATGTTTCTCATATTATACTTTGAGGTAGTTTATGTAGCATGCATGTGAGTTCACTTCTATAAAAATATATAGAATTTATAATACAGATAACAATGTTGAATGCAAACTGAAACTAATATATATAATATGTATAGCCATAATATATATTTATTGATATATAAATTTGTCAAATTTATATCACAGAATAATTATAACAAAATGTATGTTAGGTATTTTGACAAAACAATATTTTACATTATACAAACGTATACAAATGTATAATTTATGCAAACTTAAAGGCAAGCAATTGCCTTATGAAATCGGACTGTTATTTTGCATTCGTTTATACAAGTCACCGACGAATTTTATTAAGTACCTAGGTAACAATTACAAAATGATTGCATAAATGAATATACTAGAATAGTTAATTGTTGTACATTATTATTTATTACAAAAATTGCTGTTAGTTGTATTAGTTACTTATTATAATAGCTAGTTACCTATTCAGAAATCTTACATATTTTGAACATATAGCTATATGCGAATGCATGAGGCATTATAAATTTTCTCACTATACAACTAGTCTCCATTTATTTAATAAGCCGGCTCATTTATGCACGCAATGCAATAGCCAATAAAAAACGAGAATTTGAATTTTCAGTGAAAAGTACGTAGGTATACAATTACTCCAAATTTTACATAGCCGATTCTAGCAGAAAACTTTTGAATTTGTTCACCCAGGCACAACTGATTAAACAATAAACTGGTGATCATTTTAAATGCTCTTAGGTGTATTCTTAGCCATAAAACACAAACATTTTATTTTAACCAAGCTAATTTATAGGTTTGTCTAAAGGCCTCAGCAAACATAGAAGGATATTGTTCTAGCATTAATGTAAAAATTAAAGATGGAACAGTAGGCCTAAATTAAATATTATATAGTAACGTATAAATCTGATATTTTAATTATTTTTAATTATTTTCGTTTCTTACATGTTTGTAATATATATATTTTTAGAATGACTTCTGAAAAATTGGCAAGGACGGTTTCTGCAGAACAAGAATATTTGGAACCTATAATTGGGGAAATTACTGGAGAAATTCCCTCTTGGATTTCAGGAAAGTTTTATCGCAATGGGCCAGGACTTTTTGAAGTAGGTGATACTAAATACAATCACTATTTTGATGGACTGGCAATGATCCAGAAGTAAGTTACTACTCAATTTAGCATATTATTTGTTATTATTAACTCTTTTTTATAAAGTTAATAATATTTTATTTATAATAAAAATTAATTTACTTCACTTTTTGATTTCATTGTCACTTATTATATTTCTACTTTTTAAATTGATTTAATATATAGTTGTGATAATTTGGATATTTATAAAAATATATATTTTATTCATAAAAATTAATCTATTATAATGTTTTTACTAGAATTCCTTATTTGAATGTATGTTTTATTTTCTACTTCTAAGATATGAAATACACGAAGGAAAAGTTACATTTAGGAGTAAATATCTTCAATCTGAAGCTTACAAGAAAAATATTGCGGCCAATCGAATTGTTGTTGGAGAATTCGGGACAATGGCATTTCCTGATCCATGTAAAAATATCTTTAAAAGGTAAAACTATAATTAATTAAATATATATACTATAAATTTATTTCATTACAGCTACAATTTATTTTAGAATTATACATAGACAAAACTAAAATAAAACCATAGATATTTGTTTTACTTTATAAACATGGCTATCGGAATAAATGATGTAACGATTTGAAAAAGAAAAAGTTTGTAGTAAAAAAGATAAATAATTTCTAGATTTTTAATTACCATGATAAAAAAGACTAGTAAAATACTACATTGAAATATGTTTAAATATTTTTTGTGTTTAAATGAGTTAGTATATACTTCATTTTTAAAATGATTATGTATATGTTGACCATAAATGCAAAAATGTACAGCATTTTCAATTGCCTTTCTGTGTATATATTTATTAATTTCTATTAGTACATAAGTAGGATAAGTTATTTTAAAAATTAATGGAAATTTAAAAATGGAACTACATTCTGTGACAACACAAACTTGTATGACTGAGAATGGATATATGTATCATTTACTGTCATATGTTGGGTATGTGCCATTTACTGCGTTAAATAAAGATTGTAATAATTATAAATAAATATTTACTTTGTAAGATTGCTTTAACTTCGTTTAGTCAAAAATATTGTTGTACGTTTGATAATTTTTTTATTCATTCGTTTCGTATTTGCTTATCATTTCTTAATTTTGGAAATTACTCTCTTAACTCTTCTTTAAAAAAATGTTCAGTGTTAAACTGGATTTATGTACTGTCACAACTTGTACATTGTTTTTTGTTATTACAATCTGACATATTGATAAATTTACTAATTTATACAAAAGTTGTTTCACTACATTTATATCATAAGCTCTAAGATGCATTTATTGGTTGCATATATCATTGTATTCAGGAAAATTCCCTAATTTTCAGGTATCTCTCCCTTTTTATTCCTACATTTACCGATAACGCAAGTGTAAATTTGGCACCATATGCTGACGAGCTCTGTGCTATGACTGAAACTAACACTATTTCCCGTATTGATCCAGAAAACTTGGATACCATTGGTCAGGTAAATAAGGAACCGTTTGTAATGTAATTAGTTAGCTTTTTATAATTAATTAATATAATTTATTGTCTGCTTAGACATCAAATTGAATCGGTAGATATTGTTTGTTATTTCAACAAATATCATTGAGATTCTAAGTAGTGTAATTATATTGAGCTAATCTATTACTGTTAAGAAAATTGTTGATAGTTATGAACAAATTGATTATTAATTTGTAAATTGTTATAGTATAATTACAAAAGCTAATGACATCATAGAATATAAGTATGGCCAAAGAGTAAACATAGTAAATTAATATGCGAATTATAGAAATTAAAGTAATCCACAGTAATATTGCTAAAACATCATGATGTAGTATAATAAATGAGTTATTACTGAATAACTGATTACAAAAAACATTGAGATCAGCTAAATTATAATAATTGCCATTCATAATATAATTTTAAAACCTCGTTTATATATATTCCGAATTTCAAAAATTCTTTTATTGTCCTTTTGTCCTTTCTGTTCCTTTTGTCCTTTTGTCCTTTATTGTCCATTTATTTTGTCCTTTATGCTCCATGTAAGTAATGCACATATATGCATATTTATAGTTCCGAATTTCTGACTTTGTGGCGATCAATGGCGCAACTGCTCACCCTCACATTGACGCTGATGGTACCATCCACAACCTCGGGTCTGGTCACACATCTTCTGGGCCAACTTATAACATTATGCGAGTGCCTCCTCACGATCCGGGACAACCTCTGCTCCAGAAAGCAGAAGTAGCAGCAAAGGTTAGCAGCATAGCACCGCCTGTATGAAGCTTAGTATTTAATCTGAGTATTCTGCAGAATTAATAGATCAAACAAATTCTTGAGAATATTTTGAGGAATTGTTATTTTTTCATTATATCGATGCAAATAGTTGTTAGTTGTTATATTTACGCGGCATTCGTGACTCAGTATATTTTTCTTTGTCTTTAACTAGCACTATATTGTTATTCTATTTCATATTCAAAAACTCGAAGACTTTATTTAATAAATCTAATGATGGTAACCTAGGTAATATTTGATGCGAAAATAATAACTGAACACTTTTATCATCAAGGGAAGATAACCCACTTTAAAGATAAACGTTTATGGTAAAAAATATAAGACCGGAGGTTTCTAACATAACAAATGTTCATAATTATGGGTATAACAAAAAACCGGAATGAAACACATGAAATATATGCCAAAATAAATGTTTATGCAGTACTCACAAATATTATTACAGAAGGAAACCGTTTTAGGAAGTATGAAAGGCGTGAGTGCGCTAAAGAACTCTTATGTAATAGAGTCATTAGAATGTAACAGCTAAATAAAACATAATATTTTAATGGCTAAATTAACCTTCATATTTTTGGTAGTCTTTTACTACAAAGGAATGACTTGTATCATCAGCAAAGGAATGACTTGTATCATCAGCAGATATGCTAATCATTTTTAGGTATGTAGCGTAAATATGTTGGTCTCAAAACACTGCCTTTTGGAACACTAAGATGTATTATTTTGTATTCTAAAATTTATATTATTTTCATGAGTACAACCTTTTCTATTAGTGAGATACATTTCTATTAATAAATTGTATGACACTAATTTTCCATAGTATTATAATTTTATACAATAATTTTGCTATCTATGCTATCAAAAGCATTTTTGTAGGTAAATACTTCAATTGGTTTCTCTATAAAAATCCTTAAACCTTAATTGTTTTATGAATGATATATTATTCGATTCAATATCATATATTGAAAAGTTATTTGTCTAATTTGCAAGTTGTAAAATATATAAAAATTGCGGAAATATTTTTACAACATATTGACTTTGTATTAAATGGCATGTGCAGTTTTATTAATAAATTAGTGAATATTGATTCAGTTAAAATAATCTCCCTTTCAATTTCTAGGAATAATCAATATCTCACCCAATTATAATTAATATACGAGGAATCTATGTAATTAAAGTGATTAAGCTTATTTTAGTAGTTAAGTTTCTGATTAGTAATTAAATTTTGCCTATGTTTGTGTATTTTTCTCCTCAAAAGGTGCAATCTCGATGGAAGTTCAATCCCTCATACTCGCACAGTTTCGCTATGACTGAGAAGTACTATGTCTTACTGGAGTCACCACTGACAATAAACTTGCCGAAGATTGCCAAGGGAATCCTCACAAGAACGGCTTTGAATGAAGCCATAACCTGGTGGAAGGGTGAAATGGTATACGTTGGCCTTACTTCCTAGAAGTTGCGTTATTTAATTTTTATTTGACGGCAACTCATGTCTTGAAAATATTTTGAGCATTTTATATCAATCTTTGTTTTATTGTGAAGGTATTCCTATTATTAAGTGATATACAGTTAATAGTATATTGGTATGTTATGCTATGTTATGTTATGTTTACATATTAGTAAATTTTTACTTTTAAATTGCAAATTAAAATGTTATGAAGTGAATAAATAGAATATTTTAAACGTTTATTTTTATCAATTATAGATATTCTTTGACCGATTTTACATTCTTATTTGATTAACAGCTAATTTTCTAATTTAGTAATGTCCTTTGCAATATTTCATTCTTTAATACGTTGCTTACTAAATTGACATGAAACTAATTAATTAATTAATAACAAAATAAGATTGTACATGGTTTCATTATGTTTTACTCAATTATATTTGCTTTATATTTGTGTGACGCTATAGACACCTTGACGGAGTTCAGCTATTTATTACACTGAGTTTTTATTGTACCCTAACAAACCGATTAAATTGGGTACAAAGGCCGATTGGAATGAAATTGTCTTACTCAAATACTGTACACTGATTATTTCTACCTAACTTCAACTAAAATAAATAAGCTTCAGTATAATATACTATATTACTATTGATTTCAACCACATTTTAAGTAATATTCTCTTGAATATGTATACGTGTGTTATTTAGTAAAATCAATTAGGTACATTATGTAATTTTTATGTAATGAATCATTGGTAGAAATATAGTTGTGTATCTAAATGCATTGCCGATAATGACTAAATTTAAAAACACTCATCTCAGTTATATTGATACACATGTAATTAAAGTATAATAAAAAGTTCTTTATTTACCAAGATTTTTTGCAAGATGATTTAACCATAACTCTGAATGTGATCAATTATAATTTTTGTCTTAAAAGCTAAACAAAATATTATATATAAGGACTCGTACCCTTCATTTTTCTATATTACTTTTTATTATTATTTTATTCAGTTTTATATATATAGGAGAATTTTTTATTTCCCACTTATCAGACAAAAATCCATGTTTTACGGAAGTCAGATGGAGCAAATATAAACTCTTATAGGGCTGACCCCTTCTTTACTTTTCATCATATTAACGCCTATGAAGAAAACGGCAAGTATATATATATATACAACTTGTCTAAAATCTTTAAATCTACATTTGATTGTCTAATACTATACATTTTTAGTTGTATCATCATAATCCTAGATTAAGTAAATAGTAAACGTCTCCGCAGTTGCAATATTGGGATATACTAAGTATTTATCTTAAAACCTTTGAAGTAAATATAAAATTTAATAATGTAAAATTAGTTGATATTTTGGGATATTTTCTGAAAAAATTTGACATCTTATTTATGCTTGTTATAAATATTTATTTGTTAATAACCGGCATTGAATTGATTTTAAATGATACACGACATTTGTTATTTGTACGTACTACTTAAGGATTCAATTAATAAGCGAAACTTATTAAACTACAGCGATTTTATATCGACTGCTACACATATATAACATTCAATGAGAGATAGTCTTGGAAATATCATAGGATTAATACAATATTTTTACTACTCTCTTATTTTAAAATGTTTAATAGTGTTAAATATCACACTATATAGAAGTTACAAATACAATAATTCTATTCCGCTAAAATGTATTGTATATACGTGGACTTTCCATTAACTTACATTATTAATTGGCGAAATGTATTATTAATTTAATGTTATTACGTTTGATTTAAATTCACGTATCCAAGAAATTTTTATAGGCATTGAATCCAAAAAGTAACTTATTTTGTTACTTTATCATACAACTTTAGTTAACTACTCATTATGTTATATGCGGTCAAAGTTATAATTAATAATTCGATCAGTGAATTGCACGCTTGCATTAATTGACACATATAAAGATTTTCCAACACTTTTCCAACACAGGGAAAGACAGAACAGGACCGGTTTCGATGTTATTTGATTTCATCAGCAGTGTACGCAGTCTCGAACCAGCAGCCGAATTGGTTAACGTGCTTGCACGGTAATCACGAGGCCCCCATGCTCGAAGTGGGAAATCATTTAATCGCTTTTTTAAAGCTTTTTATAGCACAATACAGTCTTATACTACTTTGAAGTAAGGTGACAACACCCCTTCTACACAACAAAGAGCGGAATAAACCAATTGAGATATAATTAGCGCAAACGCTGGCTAAGCCTAGTAAAATTAACAATTAATTGTGCGCCTGCATTAATTGACAGATACTAGAAAAAAATTATCAATCACTTCCAACACAGGGAAAGACAGAACAGGACCAGTTTCTATCTTATTTGATCTCATCAGCTGAACATAATCTCGAACCAAGCTTTTTCGTGATTACCGTGCAAGCAAGTTAACCATTCGGCTGCTGGCCCTCAAAACTTATAAATATATCATTATTTTCAAATACTTTCTGCCTATTATTCTTTACATACAACTTATTTAAAACACATAATTTCTATTAGATATGTATCCATTCTGAATTATTGCAGATCACATAATCATGGATTTGGTGGGCTACCAAAACGCAGACATTATGATGAATCTTAACTTGGAAAAGCTAGCTACGTCTGAAAATTTCGCTACGCCAGATATCCGACGCTACATAATTCCACTGCAGATCACAGACGATGTACTTATAACAAGTCTACTATCTATTAAATGTTTAACTAATTTGTTTTGATAATTATTTTCACTATAGCATTGAAAATATTTTCAATTAAACTAAGTAATTTTCTAAATATTAAAATATGAATATTGTTTATTGTCCATTTTAATACCCCTTAGACATACCTTTATTTGGGAAAAGAAAAGGTCACGATAAGAAAAATGTTTTGTTAAATTAAATAAATCCTTGAATTCTAATTAAACCTCTTGCTATCATAATCAAATTGAAAATGAAAAAAACAAAATATTATCACATTGAATCAATAGGTTACAATTTAAAATGCTGGGTTATTTAATTTTAAAATCCTAGAAAAATTAAATTTACAATAGATAAAAATGTATGTAACACGTTGCAAGGAATACGATATAAGAGTGGTTATATAACATGTGAATTTTATTAGCCAAACTGTCAATATCTTGGAGGTAACACAGATAGTGGAAATTAAATAAGAAACAAAATCAATCGTAGAATGGAAAAGAAAAAAATTAATTTACTAATATTACCATTAATATTTTGGAAACTATTATTAAGATTTAGGCAAGACGTTTAATTATTTATGCAGATTCTAGCAGTAAAAATATTACGAGAAGCAACATTTATAATTACAAAAATCAATAAAATGATCATAAAATTAAAAGAATGTTGAGTGACAGCTTTACTAGATTTAAAGATAGGGACTGCTGTTCTTTGTTCAGTTAAAAGAGTATGAAAAAGGTGTCCAATTTCTCCGATGTAAATTTTAGGATAGAAACATGGGTTTTCGCGAAAGCTCATTGAATTGTTTATATATTTTGAATGCTTTTCTTGTTGTGACTTTTTCATTATCGGTTAGTGAAACCTCATATTTATTTCTGCTTCACGTAAGTAATTTTTCAAACTGAGTACTTATATACTTGTCAAGTTACTACTGTCGGCTTTTTACAAAGAAGGCATTAAAATAAACGACGTAAGCGCTTGCTGTTAAATATTTCTTTAATAAACCACAAATTTTCGATGTTAAACCAGTGATGTAGACAGAATGAAAATAACAAATTGTCTGTCTACATTATTCTGTTTACATGACTAGGAGGTTTAACCTCGAAAATGTATGGTTTTGTAAATATTTTACAGCAAGCGCTTACATCTTTTATTATATTTTATTTATACAATACTGCACAGAGTGAAGCACCGTTTTATACTAAAAAGACATTATTTCAAGTATGTATTTAATAATACTTTCTGACATTTTAAGAACAAACTTCTAGTACGTATTAAAAATAATGTTCATTCATCAAAATAACGTATTTGTGAGCTTCTACACAAAATATTAATCATATTGTTGTGCGTAGTTGTTTTTGTAATTATTATTATTTTTCTTACTTTTATTTTAGAATAATGATATTCCAAAGTTATTAATTATTTAATAATTACTATTTCTAAAATTTTAACATATCGTAATTGTTTACTACAATAATTGTCAACACAACTTTTTGTTTACTTGGTTTTATAATTTAGAATCTGGTGAAAATTCAGGGAACAACAGCCACAGCTAGTCTGGTTAAAGAAAATTTGACAGTTCACTGTGAATACCAAAAGATTGGAGATATATCAGTTGAGATGCCAACAATCAACTATCGACACAACAACACACGAAAGTATCAGTTTTTCTATGGCTTAGCCACGGAAGCCAAACATCACAGAAAGGTAAACATATTTTTATATCATAAATCACATTTTTAATATTAGTTTCTTATAAATAATATTATACTAATTTTAAAAAGCATTTTTTCGTATGTTTTATTCTATAATATATTTTTAATGTTGAATTGAATAGTAATCTAATATCTAAAATTGAATCCTTATTTTACAGCTTGTCAAGATTGATGTCATTCAACATACTCACTTATTGTGGTCCGAAGAAGGTTGTTATACAACTGAGCCGATCTTTGTTCCTCGACAGCCGGAGTCAGTTGAAGAGGACGATGGTAAATTTACTAATAAAATATGTTTTCTTGTGTATTTGTTATTTATTTTTTTATAGGTTGATAAGTATCATCACAACCCTATATTATTAAATTCACTCTGGATAAATAGTCAATTATAAAAGTTACAAAATATCGTTTTTTGATTTTTAAATTCTTTTTTTGTAATTTAATTAAGACTACTACCATAGTCGAATTTACTACTAATTTATTTACTTGCATGTATTTAAAAGTTGTCTGCATGGAAAAGAACCGTTTGTTATAGTTTTAGAGTCTCTGTAGTTGATACATTTTTCAACATCAAAATTAGCAGTGTAATAATAGCTTTTTACTTTTATATTTACAACAGTTCGAATTGACAACGTATATATCAACCATGACGAAATAGTGGCATATTTTCTGTCCACCGCATTCCTGTCTGTTTTTGGTATTTCAGTATATACTATACCTACAAGTTTATTTTTGTTTTTTTAAATTGACTTAATGCCACGTTTATTTGTTTTGAATGATTAAATTAAATCTGCAGCAATTCATTAGTTCCGCGCTTATCACTGCCCTTCTTCGAAGAAATCTGTGCACGTCGCGTAATCTTTGTTCGTGTATGTGACAGTGATAATGAAGATCTTAACATTGTATTTGTCCACTGATTTATCCAACTGGACAGCTACACAGTTGGTTTGTTGCCAGAACTCATCAACGTTGTTTAATTCAAATTTAGCGACTATGTACCACATGTCTAAAATGTCCAAACATCTGGGTGTCCATACCGCGGTGTTAAATTATATAGACTGTGTCAAAGAATTAAATGGGAAATCCTAACTTTAGTCCAAATACTTAAATAAGTCCTTTAAGGTCCTTTAAAAGTCCTTCAACCGTATCTGACATGTTAATTATTTTGAAATAAGCTACGGTTTGAAAAATCTGCTGCTAGTGAAATTGCTTCAGGTGTCTATTGATGGATCGTCAGTCAATCTAAAGTTTTATTTCGAATTAAAAGGTGAACTCCGCATTAATCCCGATGACACGGGAAATTGTGGTCTGCGTGTTGTGATTGGAGCTTTCCAAACAGGTCATCGGCCTTGCCTCTGGAAAATTAACGTTTTTCTGAGAAATATGTATTGGCTGCTAAAAAATGTCCTGCGCGTGGAGCAGATTATACTACTACTTTCTGCATTCTATATGCTTCAGAATATACTAAGTATGCTACTTGCTACAGAATATACTACGAGAGTGTAGAGGGCTCTTCAATGTGTGCCCCCTTCACGTGGGGAAGAGTGTTGCCTGGAAACAGGCTGGCCGCAACTGGGGAACCAGAGACGGCGACTACAAAGAGCACACACACGCCTGGAATGGCTCCGGGACAACTATCGACGTCAGGAAGCGGGTTTTTGATGGCCGGGCGGGGTAATCCAGCGAACCTCGTCCGGATACTTTTCCAACAAGCTGGGGACGTACACCCTAACCCGGGTCCCAGTGGAGGAGTGGAAGCAGAGACGAACTGCCCAGGGTGCACGAAGGAGGTCAAGAAAGGATACAGCGTGAAATGCGAAGAGTGCAGAAGATGGGTCCACAGCAGATGCAGCGGCATAACTACAACGGAGATCAAGAAGATGAAGACCAACGCAGGGTACCGATGCCCGGGATGCAAGGACGGAACCAACAAGGTAACACAAGTCTTACCTATTACTATTCCTGTTAAAATAGAGAAAGAAAAGAAGAGCAGGACTAAAGGGAAGAGCAGGAAGGAGCGGAAAGAAGAACGACGAAGACAAAGAACCGAGACGGAAAATAAGAAAACGAAGAAGAAACAACACACAAAAAAAGCTGACAAGTACAGGAAGAAAAGAGCTAAAGAAAAGGGAAAAGGAGAAATCAAGATCATCACCTGGAATGCGGAAGGCCTAAGGAACAAGACCAAGGAATTAGAAGATCTGGCGCAAAAGGAAAAAATTAAAGTTATCATGGTGCAAGAAGCGAGAATTCCGAAGGATAAGGAGATAGGGATCAAAGGATTCGAAATAGCCGCAGTCGGACGAAGAGAAAGAGGAAGAATGGTGGGAGGAGCCATCACGGGTGGGGATGTGGTAACCTACGTGAGGAAAGGCTGCAGGTACGAGGATCTCAAAGAAAGACCGTTCAGGGCGGCAGACGACTGCACGGAGTGGTGCGGAGTCAGGATGTACGGCAAGGATAGCAAGAACTGGCTAGACCTCCACAACATCTACAGACCGCCGATCAGAAGGACAGAGAATGACGACAGGGTCGACCGCTTCGCGACAGAGGGATGGACCCACACGGAGGACTGCATGTTCATGGGGGATATGAATGCACACCATCAGGCTTGGGACCATAACTGCGAGGAGGCGGACCGAACAGGTAACATGATCGCGGACTGGTGTGAGCGATGGGGATTCGAGTGCCTGAACACGGGGGAGGTGACGTGTATGCCGTATAGGGGAGGAGAGGGAACTACACCAGACGTAGTAGTCTGCAGTATGGAGAGAGCTAGACACAGCAGTTGGAGAGTGGGAGAGGACCTGGGTAGCGATCACTTACCCATGATCATCACATCCAGACTGGACGAAGCGGTGACGAAGGAAGTCAGGAAGGAAAGATGGGTTTTCAACAAGGCAGAATGGAAGAAGTACACAGAAGAGACAGAGGTTTTGTTCGAACGGTTGGGGAGAGAACTTGAGGACAACACCGAGGGGAAGAATGAGGAAGTAGTCAAGATCATCATGAGCGTAGCCAAGAAAACGATTCCAAGAGGGTGCAGGAACGACCCGAAGCCATGGATGGACAATGAAGAACTGAAGCAGAAAATCAAAATCAGAAAAGAAAAAAGGAAGAGAGCCCACATAGGCGAAGAACAGAGACAGGAGTGGATTACAGCGAAAGAAGAAGTGGCAATAGCAAGGGACAAAGCCAGGAAGATGGCATGGAAAGATTTCTGTGAAGAGGAGCTCAGTAACAGAAGTAACGGGGGAAAAGTGTTCAAAATTCTTAAAAAACTGGAAGGGGGGCAAACCAGTAGTAGAGAAGGTCAGGCGCTCAAGATCACGAATGCCCAAGGGAGAACAAAGATCCTCATATCGAATAGGGAAAAAGCAGAAGCTTTCAACAAAGAATACGCGGGGGTGAGCAGACTCCCCTTCAGAAAAGACACCAAGAAAAGAAATAAGGAAAAGAAGATCCAAAGGGAAGTGAAGGCAGCACTCAAGGAAAGGTGCAATCACTGCGATGAGGAAAGAAAGGGGATGTGCTTGCCGTTCTCCATGGAGGAGATGATCACGCAAATCAGATCTATGAAGAACAAGAAGGCGGAAGGAGTTGATAAGATATGCGCCGAACATATTAAGCATCTAGGGGAGCATGGAAAAAGAGTAATCCTTGAACTGATCAACTCCTCCTGGAAGAAGGGGAAATGCCCAAGCTCGTGGAAGAAGGCCATCATAATTCCCATCTTGAAAACAGGCAAACCCTCAGAGAAGATAGGGAGTTTCAGGCCTGTCTCCCTGACCTCAAACCTGGTCAAGCTAATGGAAAGAATGGTGCGAGGACGGCTGTACCACCAGATGGAGGGAGAGAGCATGATACCCCAGGAGCAGTCCGGCTTCAGGAAGGGGAGGTCCACAGAGGACAGTGTGGCGAGACTGGTCCAGGAGGTGATGGACAGGTGGGACAAACCTAAAAGAGACAAGAGGAGCAAAAATCAGAGAAATGTGGCGGAACGGACAGTGCTGTTGGCATTTGACTTTTCGAGGGCCTACGACAAGGTGTGGAGAATGGGACTCCTTTGGAAAATGCTGAAGGCAGGCATTCCCACTTGTATGGCGAGATGGATTGGCGATTTCATCAACGAAAGATATGCCTGCGTAGAGAAGAATGGGATCAGATCTAAATGGAGAAAATTCAACGAGGGCCTACCCCAAGGTAGCGTGCTTAGCCCGACCCTTTTCCTCCTATGGATTGCGGACCTCTCGATAGAGCTGAGAGATATAGAGGGCACTAACAACGTTATGTACGCCGACGATGTCACGATTCTAGCCCACGACAAAGACCTTAAAGAAGCAATTAATAAAGCCCAAAAATGCGCTGACATCATAGCGAGATGGGCAGACAACTGGAAGATGGTACTCGCAGAGGAGAAGACCCAGGCCATGATTTTCACTCAGTGGAGCAGAGAGTCGAAGAAGGAAGTGGGTGTGAAAGTGAGAGGAGTCAAGGTTACTACATCGAAATGGGTGAAGATCCTGGGAGTGACCCTGGACAGGACTTTGCACTTCGGGGAACATTGCAGACTGATCAGAAGAAAAGCAAGAGGCAGATGCAACCAGCTCTCGAAGATGTGCGACAGAAGATGGGGACTGGAGGAACAGACGACGAGAGGAATTGTGAAGGCGTACATTCAAGGAGCGATGACCCACGCAGGAGGAGCCTGGATGCCGTCTGCTGCGAAATCACATCTAGATAGCCTGGACGTAGAAACTAGAAGAGCAGCGAGGATCATAACGGGGTGCACGAAGTCGACGCCTAAAGAAGACCTTATGGTGGAAGCAGGGTTGGACCCCATAGAGGTAGTCAAGAACATTGCTACGTCTAGAATCTATGAGAGAGCGGTAAGAATGAAGGAAGGGGAACCATTGAAAGAACTATCCAGAAGACCGAGCATGAAACGCCTGAAGAACCTGGGATGGAGGGAAGTAGGGAAGGAGACTAGCGACAGGATCGGCATTGGAGCGAGAGAAGACCTTCCGGAACCAACCACCTGCCCCCCTTGGCTATCGAAGAGCAAGGTGAACTTCCAGCTTGAGGTGGGGACGAAGATCAAGAGGAGCGAGGACGGGGAGAAAAGAAGGAAAGTGACAGAAGAGTACCTGACGAGCTTAGAGATACCCCAAGTAGAGTGTTGGACAGACGGGTCAGCCAAAGAAGGTCTGAGAGAAGGAGGCGCAGGAATTGTAGTGACAGAAGGAGCAACCAAGACGAGGGAAGCGGT
>JAYRBW010140023.1:0-37229 GCA_036023295.1 Invenusta paracnida | reverse complement strand
TTTGTGTTTGCCAGAGTAAGAATGAATGACTTACTTATGAATCAGTCACCTCCAGGATCAATTGGCTGTGTATCACACAATGGATGGACAAACACATCAATTTTCATTAAGTGGTTACAGCATTTTATACAGCACACAAATTGTTCATTGAATAATAAAGTTCTACTTTTGTTGGACAATCACGAGAGTCACATATCCCTTGAGGCATACAACATCTGTCAAGAAAATGGTATTTCGATGCTCTCCATTCCTCCTCATTCATCTCACAAAATCCAACCCCTTGACGTCACAATTTTTGGCCCCTTGAAGACTGCTTACAACCGTGAATGTGCTACTGCAATGAGAGTCAATCCAGGACAAAGGATAACGCAATACCATATTGCAAAATTGTTTCATCAAGCCTACAGATATGTGGCTACACTTGAAAAGGCGGAAAATGGATTTTCCCATACAGGCATATATCCCTACAATCGTAATACATTTACCGATGAAGACTTTGCTGCTTGTGACCAACTGAAGCCTATTGAGATAGTTGATCTTACGCCGTCTACAACAGCTCAACCGGTTCCTGGGTCGTCTACAACAGCTCAACCGGTTCCTGAGCCATCTGCAACAGCTCAACCGGTTCCTGGGTCGTCTACAACAGCTCAACCGGTTCCTGGGTCGTCTGCAACAGCTCAACTGGTTCCTGGGTCGTCTGCAACAGCTCAACCGGTTCCTGGGTCGTCTACAACAGCTCAACCGGTTCCTGGGTCGTCTGCAACAGCTCCACAAATGTATGATAACGACATCCTTGCATCAATCAGTCCCATACCTAAACATTCTTCATCGAAAACTAATCGAAAACGGAAACAGGGTGCATCTACTATCTTAACTTCACCAGAAATGGAGGAGGTTTTGATGGATAAGGAGAATAAATCAAAACAAAAAAAGGAAAGTGACGCAAAAAAACTTACTATAAAGAATGTAAAGAAACCTACAATAGAAAAAAACAAAAAACATAGAAAGAAAGTATTGCAGTCGCATACACAGACTTCCGACATCAAATCAACTGAATCCTACAGATGCATTTTTTGTAACGAGTTATATACTGAACCACCGGCAGAAGATTGGATTATGTGCTTTGGGTGCAACAGTTGGGCCCACGAAATTTGTACTGATTATGACTTAACGAACAATAGCAAATACATGTGTGAATTTTGCCGATAAACAATTTTTTTTCACTATGGTCAAAAACTTTTATGAACGTTATTATGCATTTATCTATATCTACCTGTATGTATAATCCTATCTTTACAAGTTTATTACTATGTCATATTTTTATAGTTGCAAATTACATGTTTTGTGAGATAAAAATATGTTTTTTCTAGGAATCCAGTCGTCTGATTTTAATATAGCACTGGTGGGCGTCATTACCCAGATTATTTTAAGAACAAATATTTTAAGAATTTTTCAAAATATGAATTTGGGAAGGAATTAAATTAGTTTAACCGTTTATATTACATACATTTCATAGCTGGAATTGTATTCTACAGGTTATACAGTTTAAAAATACTTTTACCGTGTTAATTTAAAAAATATGCCGAGAAAGGCTTAGTATGGCGTCATTACCCGGGTCTCCCCTATACATATAAATCTCTATCTTTTAGATGTAATTTATCAAAGCTAGTCCACTGTTTTGTCTGTCATGTAATCTGTACTGCAATGGCCATCTCTGGCACAGTTTACTGTCTTGTTATTGTCAATGTCGCTTGTAATTTATGTTGGATAATTTATAAACATTTATTGCAAAAACTCATCTTCGGCTTTGGCTTTATTACTTTAAGGGAATAAATAAAGTAATATTGTTTTCTAACAAATCCGAGAGAAAACCGCGAACACCTTTTATATTTATACCTATATACATACTAATCACAAAACGGAGGCGAATTTGAAATAAAGATGAAACTCTGATTTTTATTTTACGAGGTAGCATATGCGATATTTTGAAAATAAGTGCGTGAACAGTGGCATTCTAATATATGTTTGAGTGTTTTATATCCTCTTTTTTAATTATACATCACTCGACTGTCTCTCTATACAGACGAGGCTGAAATGAATGAAATGATTTAGAAATTTTTATTGCATATTGCCTTCATTCGAAGGACGCGGAGATAGTTACTTGTGTATATAATAAAGTCATTACAACGGTTTACTTTATCAGAGCAACATTTGTGTGTAGGTATATTTTATGTCTTTGTAAACCTGATTGTTTTTAAAACATTTAAGTTATTTTATATTTTAATGATACGCATATATGTATATTTCATATGCGTTAACGTTCATTTTTGTTTCTTTTATGAAGCAACGTTACGACCCATATACGGGAATCTGAAAATATGTGTGTTTGTAGGTATATATATATCCATTCAAGAAAGAGACAATACAGACATTTTGCACTTAAAATAAGCATAAAATTTCATTTTGAACTTTAATGATGATATTGATTTGCATACCTGACAATTTTTGGTATACACAAGCTAAATTCGTTGATATATACATTTTAACTATAATAATATCTATGTACTGAAATTTTAACATTTATTTTGAATGGTTTAAATATTTTCAAATTTGACACACAAAATTGTATATTGTGATCACTACATTTTATACGTATAGCCAAAGCATGTCAATGTAAGGATTATATTTACTATAATTGTATATTTCTACCAGTGTTGTCGACGAATTTTTATAAATTAAATAACATATTAGGTATATTCTAGAATTTATTTCCCAATATGATATTGTTTTAATAACTATTTAACTGAGTAACCTAGTGACAGATTTGCTGAAAATCTCTATTGCTAATCAACTTAGTGTAACTTGGAATCTGTAATACAAAAATATTTTTAAATTATTAAACTAAAAATTGGTATACTGTTACAATATAGTATTGTAAAATATACATATAATTAAAATTTTAAATACAACTTTTATACTGAAATTATTACAAAATGTTTAGTTAGCTATTTTTCTGTAATTAAAAGCGATCTGCTTATTAATTAGTGTTTCAAAACAATTTCACGACGAATACGGTGATATTATAAATTATTTAATTATTCCATATGCTAAATATTAATTATTAACAAACCATTTATAAACTTTATAGCATCAAATATTATAATAGCAATAGTACCTATCTGTGAAAGAATTAGATCTAAAAGATAGTTTAGACGATTCTTAAACATTTTTCAAAATCACAGCTTTACAATTAAACAACATCATTTACTATATATACACATTTTTAGTTTGCAGTGAGAATGTTTTTTATAATTTATACCTGTTTTTCATTTCGTGATACATTCATTTTTTAATGTGACAATATGCTCTGTTCATAATATAAAAAAATGAGCTCATGTGTTCAATATATTTCAATCATCTCATATAGATCGTTAAACCCATTCTAAAGACAAACAATAAGCCTAAGTAAATATCCGATAGCGTATAGTACGATGCATGTATGACAAAATCATGCAGACATATTCAAACAAGAATAATCCTGTTAAATATTTGAATTAATTCAAAATAGTGTGTAATTTGTTTAATGACATGCGCTCCTTTATTTAGCTATACATATCATATATATAAACATATTTATAATAAAAGTGAAACTTTAATTTTTTTTAATTTGGAAAGTTTTAATTTAAAATAATAAAAAAAAAATATATATATTGTGACATAAAGAATATTCACAAGCTCGATTTTTCACTTTTATACACTATGTATACAGATCTCATCAGTCAGTATGTGTGCGTATTTTTAAAAACAGTTTTATCTTTTATTAACCTTAAATACAGACTTTTATAAATTGCTTTTATATTTTACTAGTAAATTTCTGTAAATAATTATAATTTTTGAATATTGAAATAGTTTGAAAAAATATATAATTTATTACAAACATTTAATATTTATTAAAGCATATAGATATCTATGTTACATGTCTTAAAAATAGAAACTAAAAATAATATGAAAAATCTTAAAACCTGCTGATAAAATGTGTATATTGTTCAAGTTTTCATAGTTCTGCCCTCTATTCATATACGCAGTATTATTACTAATTATTATTAATTTATTTAACCACACAAATTTGCATAAAATACAATCATGGTGGGGAGAAGCAGAGGAGGGACATCGAACGGGAAATACAGGATGGAACAAAAAGATAGTAAGATAAATATCTATCTATATCTATATACAAGAGATACATATAGGTACTATTAATTTATATAAATATATATAATAAAAATATGTAAGGAAGAAATGAAGGGTTAGGTAGGAAAAGTGATATTAAAGAGATGGGTTTTCAGCTTTCTACTAAAGTAATAGAAGTCTTCAATTTGACGAAGGTTAGGAGGAAGTTTATTCCAATGTTTAGGAGCAGCATGGGAGAAGGCGCGACATCTTGTGAGTCTGGTTTTCGGGCAGAACAGGGAGACAGATGTTTTAGATCGAAGCGAGTGATGACTGTGACTGGACGTAGATGGACTTAGTAAATTTTTCAGATAGGACGGTGCAGTGCCAAAGATGCATTTGTGTGTCATGCAACAGATTTGTACACAATGTGGTAGCAGATGGGAGCCAGTGTAGATCCTTCATGACCGAATACATATTGTGGTGATGACGAGGTAGTTGCTTGATAAGGCGAGCACATGTATATTGTATAGATTGGAGCATTTTTAATTGGGTATAACACAGTATCACGCAATACTGTGCACAATAGGGATCTAATAATGGTATTCTTCTACTGGTTTTCTTCTATTTCTATACTGTGCACTAATTCAATTATAGAGGGCAGCTATATAGCTTGAAAGTTGGAGTAATAAAAATTATTAGCATTTACTTAAGTTTTTATATAATTTATTGAATCTTATTTTCACATGAAGTTATTTAGAACAAACCATTAATTTAATCATATAATTTTTAATTCAGTAAGTATTATATATACATTTTTAGATTTGTAAATATTAAATTGTTAGTTCCATTGTCTATTGTCTATTGTATAAAAAATCTATCCGTAATTGTCTTTCTACCCTCACAAAATCTGTAAATTATTCAGTGGAAACTTCAATAAAATACAACCAAAAAAGGAAAAATATATAGAATTATAAGGTCATAATATACATTAATATTATTATATTTTTTCGATTTGTGCCCTAACATATATATTTTTAAATAGTTTCCACTACTCAAACAGCTCTGAATTAATATTGCGTTTTTAAATTTCAACATATACATATGAAGTAAAACAATAAAGTAATTATAAATACATTATAAATTTATAATGCAATCCTATGCAGCAACAAATATGGAGAGTTTTGTCACGCTATGTTTTTATCACTATCTTATAGTTACAAATTATTTACAAACTGCACTACGATAAACTAGAAGTATAAGCTATCATATTTAAAGAAAACAAGAAAAATTTGACCAAGATTGGAAAATCAAACGTGAATAATAGTAAAATGGACATAGAATGGTTTTAAAAAGTTAGACAATCTATACATTTTTCTTTTTCATGACATTGAGTCTGACATTGACTACGTCACAAAAATAAAAGGCAAGCACTGAGCTTCTCAAAATAAAAACGTTTAAATGATATTGATGATAGGTACATAGTACAACCATCGAAGAAATTGATATAAACATGGCGTCAAAATGTAATTGTTACAATATTTGCTGTTTAAAATGCATAAAAGTATAGATCAATATGGAACATTATAGGTATACATCTAAACTGTAAATTCATAAAAATATGACGATAAAAATAATGAAAAATTCATGAAAAAATACATGTTCTGTATAAAATTGATCTTTTTAGGATAATCGCTGAATTTTTATCAATAAATGCCGTATAACAGTATTATCTAACAATATATAACAAAATAAAAGCGCAGATTCATTTAAGTGAAAATAAAACTACACACCAGACAGAAAAACCAACCATATGAGAGAATAAAGCAAAATGCAACTTATTTTAAATAGAGTAGACAATTTCGAAGCAGAAAGATATCTTAAGGTTTTTATTTTAAAAAATGGTTAATTTCAATATTCAAGCGTTCATACTAAATAATACATAAATGCGTATAACTTATACTATTTATAAAAAATATAATTTCGTTGGAAATTAATAACATTAACGATTAAATATTCAAAAATATGTTTTGCAGTTTAATATAGGATTTTATAATTAAATAAATAATTTTTATAATAAGCAATGAACCCACATGAATACAAAAGTAGTTGTTTCAAGTAAGGAAATTTTTATTACAAAGTAAAATAATAAAATCTATACCATTTCCACGATTTATTTCAGAATTTTGTAGTCATATTTTTCAGAATTTTACAGTTTTGATATATATTTTTTCCTTCATGCATTTGAAACAGAAAATATTGTAACAATTACATCTTAGCGCCATGTTTATATAAAAAAATTAATAGCTGATTTTCCTATCATCAATATCATTTTAGTTTTTTTTTTTTGAGGAGCTCGTTTCTTGGCTTTCATTTATGCAACGTCGTCGTTTTTGTTTAGACAAGAAGAAGAAGAAGAAGAAGAAGAAACAAATTTTCATTGAAATTTACCAATTTTAAAAAGTATCTAGAAACCTTTTCGAAAGTTCATCTTAGGTGCATTTTGTTTCTTAGCGCTTGATGATTAGGCTGATACCAAAAATGTGCTTTTTATTGTATTTTAGCCTGATTTATAAACGGTAAAAATTAACCTATTCTTCTTAGCATTAATGACTATAGAGTTGTTAATAGTATCTCTCAAGCTAATTGCTGACGCTTTTGTTCTTGGCTAATTATGATTTCATCCTGCATATTATTTAACACCTATTTGAACAAAAGAATAGATACTTATTATTCGTTATGCGTTAGCTCATGATACTTACCTTTATGTATATAATATATAACCAAATATTAAACTAATTATTGTTTTAATAGTTTAATACAGTAACTTCTATACTTACATATTATGCTGATATAATGTATATCTGATATGCAAGAAAGACTATTTAAGATTATTATTGAATGATTGGAAACGAGCTAAAAAATCACAGATTGATAACAATTGTTATTAAGGTATAGATATTATGGCATTATTATAATAATTATATTGCAGCCTGAATAAATTAATAAATTAATTGCTATAGGTACTCATTACTTTATTGTTAAAAAGTAGTTAATAAGTATAGATTCCCATGATGTTTGACTAATTTGCGCAGTGTATGCTTAAAAGTGAATGTGCGTATATTTATCCCGATAATATTAGCTTAAAACGCATTGTTCGATATAGACTGTGTTTAATTACATCAGTATGTTGTATATGACACCAGGAATGTTTACCGCTAGAATTTTTATTTTAAGTAAACCTATTTGAATTAAATTTTAAAAAGTATTTTATGTTGTTTTAATGCATTTATTTGTAGTTTACGGATTAAACAAATTCTAAGAGTGTGACGCGATTTCAATATTCTTTTTCGGAAATGAAAATATAATGATTGCTTTTTATAATATAAAACTTTTAAATATAATAATAACTTTTATATATTTTATTTTATATGCATATTTATATAATATTCTAATGACTTTTATGTTTACCATCTAAAAATATTAAGTATTTATTAAAAAGATAAGATTTAAGTAAACTAAGCGAAAGTTTATAATACTGAATTAACTTGCGTGTGATATTTTTATAATACATAAGTAGAACCCACAATACTAAATCATATTATGCACTAGGATTTGCCAAATACTTAGTAAATATAACTAAATAATGTGTTATGGAAAAATGTTATATGTAAGACAAATAAACTTACTATATGTAATGTATTTAAATTCAGCATATACAGCAAAGCGAATATAGCAAAGTACATACAATGAATATTTATCTATAAATAAGAATAAAGCATGCACTATTAATTATTGCTACTAATAAAAAGTAGTAGTAGTATACTTCTTAAGTGAGTAATAATTTTGTAATGAATGAATTCTGCATAATATATTAGTCGACTGAGTATTTTTAAGTCATAAAAATCTATTTGTTACTGCTGAAGATAATAGTATTAAAAGTAATAATGAAAAATGAATTATTCAATGAAGTTTCACAATGATGATAAGATGAAGGTATGTGCTAATGTGCTACAAGATAGAAATATTTAAAACATAATTTAACTACATTGTAGCATAAAGTATTAGCGATATAAACATGTAAATGTATTTCCTTTGAAAACGAAGTGTCAGTGTAACAACTGTAAAGAAGATAAACGAATATTTCTTCAATACCTGTAAGTTACTGTAAAATGAAGGTGCGAAATAAAATGCGTTCACAATAACGCTGTAAGATAAATTTAAATATGTAGTAGCAAGGTATACCAATCTAGAACATGGTTTAGAATGGTAATAATTTCGGGCTCCGAACTAAAGAAGTCAGCATTTCCGGAATGCTTTTTATGTCTGCATAAATATAGTATAATATTTATGTATATAAATTTTCTGATAAGATACCTACGATATTACTTACAATGTAGATATATAGAATAAAGACTTTTGACAATTTCGTAAAAGGGTGAATAAATTGGAGGGACTTGGGCAACTTGAATGAGAAAAGTTTTGGGAGACAGTTAAAAATTTAGAAGCGCTTGTAGCATATGTTTGGTATTGGAAAATTGATGATTTGAAAGGCGGACGTCAGCTGCTTAGCGCGCCTGTTCCAAACCCAAACACCGTTTTGAGAGATACCCACACCACAGTCGTCTACATGTAGCCATTTCAATTTTGCTACAGCGCACAGTTAATAATAGGTGAAAATGTGGATGACGAATTAATAATAATTTACTTGTGTTTGGTACTTAAATTGGACTGCAACCCTTTTTTGTGTAAAGTAAAGGAGGTACCGTTTCTTTTCTTATATAAAGTGTTTACAATATAATATAGAAGATTCAATTATGACTTGGGATCAAGATATGTACGATTGATTTGGGTCTTTGGTATACATAAGTTATAATTAGTGGCTGTACAGATTTTCCATGATTACACAATAAATAGGTTTTGTTATTCATAATGATACATGAACGAATTTATGAAGATAGATCTTTCACCCAAAATATATTATATAAGATATAAGACAAATTATGTTCACCATATCTTAGACACAGTGTTGAATAACTGAGGGTATGATAATGATCATGATAATATAATCCCGCTCTTATCACGCTATACATATGACACCATCAGTTCCTTTATCATTCAGACTTTCTTCGCCTTATCATAGGATCCCGGATTGTAGGTGGGATTGTATCTGGAGTTGTAGTTCGGTTTGTAGTTCGAGCTGTAGTCAGGATTATAACCGCGATTTGAATCATAGCTCGGTTGCTGGTACATGCCGTAAGGACGATAAGGTTCCCGGTAGGCTGGATTCATATAAGACGAGATTGGCGGCTGGAAAGGTCGGGAGTTCTTTCGACCTCGTTGCTGATTAGGTTTCAAAATTTTAGCGCGTCGACTAAACTTCTGACACTTTCCCCGCTTCTCTCGGCGCTTGAATTTGGCAAGGCGTCGCTTCCAGGACTCCTGCCAGGGAAGCGCGATGCTCTTCCGTGTGAGCATAAATTCCTCCTGGTTCCGGTACTTGTAGGTCTTGACATTAGAGATGATGAGGAAAGTGGTTCCCAGCTGGAGCCACGGACAGCTGCAGTGCAGGTCCTTGAGATGAACCCAGAGAGGAAAGTTAACATCGGTGGCTCTGTTGGGAAGGAGATGGATCGATTTGCGATCCCGACGAAACATCTGGTTGATCTTCATTTCAAAGCGGGCGTAGTCACCGATGTTTTCTCGAGAAATCATCGTAGCCTGAAAAACTAAAACACAGATTAAAAATAAAGATAAAATCTTTTCGAATTAATAATGATAGCGATCAATTATAAACTTAATTCTTTGGTTTGTTAACTAAATGTTATAAGACACTTAATAAATAAAAAGCCCTTATCAAAGTATAATATTAACGCCAAAATTCTGATATATAAATAATGACAAAATATAGTTTTGAAACAATAATACAAAAACATGGGATTTAAAACAAGCATTTTTATTCTCTTTTCAAGGGTTGTCTTTTTTGTCTTTTTACGCGTATATATAAACATATAAGATTTTGTATACGGATACCGAACTATAAAAGATACTTGTTATATATATGTTATAGTAGAGGCCGAATTTAACCGTTTGTAATATAGAATTGAATTTTCTTAGGTAACTATTTTTAATTTTTAAGTGTGATTTACCTATGTGAAAAAACTTTCCATGGATCCTTTAAAAAAAGGTGCTATTTCATATTGTGTACTAATTCGTTAATTAATAGCCAAAAATAGTTAAAGACAATAAAGACAATTAAATTCAATGTGCATATGAAGTTATTGTTTTAAAATAGTTTGCTCGTTAATATAGTTATTCATTCGTAATATTATAGAAATTAATATTAAAATTGACAGATCTATTGTCAGCTTTATAGGATAAAATTAACTCATTATATTCTGTACTGTATAATGGGTGGACCCAGATACATTTTAAAGCTTCACAATTTTTAAATGTGTAAAAAGGTAAAATATACAAAACATTTAGAAACATAAATGACTGAGTAATTATGAAAAATAAGCAAATTATAAAATATTTTTTGAATAAAAACTAAAAACTAAATTCACATTAAATAGAAAAACAATCTTTGGAATCATGGCGAATATAGTTTCAATTTCAATTTAAAAATTATATGAAATATTCCACCACTATAGTTAAGCTGTGGTGTATATAACTAATTCAATATTTCAAATTATGAATATATATGCAATGCGCATAACAATTATTAATCTATGTATTTCTTGGATAATCGAATATAACATATACAATATATATATAATTTAATAGAATTTTTTATAATATTTATTATATATACAAAGACAAATAGAAAGGGTTTTATATTTTTTATGATTTCCATAAAGCTCCATTATGCACGTATTTATAAAGTTAGAACAAAGTATATCAGATTAAACTTTGTGTTCTATTAATATAGAACACAATTTTTTAAGGAAATATTATATAATATTTTATTTAAATGGAAGATATAATATAATAAACGCAATATTTTGGATTCTATATGTTGAAATAAAAAAAAAATTTACTCAATATAAATTCATTGCATTTTGTAGATATTTATTATAAAATATTAAAACAAGCGTTTTACACTTCAACATTAATTTACATTATTTTGTCAATAATTCACGATGAATCTAAAAAAACTAATTATTTATTATGAAAATGTTTAAGAAATGGAAACTAAGTTATATATATATGCATAATAATGCAATATATACATATCAAAAACATATATTACAGTATAGCTGTAAAATGTCTAAACCTAAAAATAGAACATTAAATTTAAAATTAAAAACAGTGTAATATAAAACAATTATAGCACACATAAAATGATTTATTTGGAATAAAAATAGAAGATTGTGTTCATTCGTTAGAAAATTTACTTCTATGTGTATTTAAATATAAATTACTAATAGTTATTATTTATTATTCTGATAAATAAAAGTAAACTTTTGATATAAACAATGGCATTGAACGTACATTATGTTAAAATAAATATATTTTATTAGTTTATTTTTTTTTTTGAGAAAATGTCTAACTTTCATTTATATTTTAGTAGTTATTTTATATTTTTTATAGGTATTATTTTTTAATTGTTACTATTTTATAACCTGAAATCTAATTTAAAAAATGATGTGTCAATATTTTAAAAATAATATTAAAATGTAACTTAAATACTTAATTATTTAACTAAGAAGCGAACATTTTCAAGTTTAGTATGTAGAAATATAACCCACAAAAACGGCAGACAGCTCAACAAATATTAGTAAATTATCATTGAACCAGATCCCATAATTTGGCAACGTGTTGGCGTCAGGGTAATTTAATATCGGACAAGAATACATAGGAGCATTATAATACGAAGATCTGAATGCCTGTAACGTAGGACACAGCAAAAAATTGCTAAAGCGTCTTTCCTAGCGTCCACACCCCTCTTTTTGACCCACCCCCCTCTCTTTAGACGGTAAGGCAATTGACGCTTCGACAAATTGCCCAGAACAGTCGTGCATTCGGAATGTACGCAAATTCTGTATCGGTCTTCATAATTAGCAGGTGAGCTATAGTCAACAGAACAAGGGGGTATATTTTTCTCTGTTGAAGACAAGCGTCATTTTGTAGTAATTTCGTCATCGTACATATATATATATATATAGCCTACCAATACATATACTAAAAACGTACATGTATCTATGAAATCACTTCGTCTCTTTTTGTATCAGAAGCGTACCGATCTTAGCTGATTGAACTGAAGGAGGTCTGTATGTTTGACAGGCAATGAAATATATAAAATATATGTGCTCCTAGTGCTGATTGAAACTGTGCTACGCGCAGGAGAGATATGCATGCAACACGAAACAACTGTTCCTAGATTTTAGAGTGTAGATAAAATGTGATATAATCAGAAAAGCATTTATTTGATCGGCTTATAATATGTTTAATTTCAAAATATGAAAATACTTAATCAATTATTTTAGTCAATACATTGCTAAAAGAAATATATAGTAGGTATAATATGACTGGTTTGTTAACTTACAATTGAATTCAAAATTAATGAAGAAAATTAAATTAATTCGGTCAAATATAAAAATTTATATATCTGACCGATCCACAATTAAGTGCTGAGAAATTGTAATGCAAAACAAATTTTGTTATTTAAGTATTTTTTATAAAATATTTAAGGTGGATTATATATATTTGGCGGAGGCATTCGTTCACATGAAACTTCTAAAGCAAACAAATGATATCTGCGTATCTTGTAGTCATATTACCATTTATTTACCAACATTTATGTTGAGAACCCACACATTATCCAGAAAAAGACATTATTTATTGTATGCCTATATAGTGCTCTATATATATATATACACACATAAATATTCTTATATATGTATTCAAGTGTACGTAAATATGCATAGGATATATATGTACACTAAGCAAAGAGTAATTTGAAAAGTAACACCATGCTGAGCTAATAAGTCGGATGATAGACCGCACGCAATTTTCCACAGAGGAACTATGCTGATTTTAACAGTCAAAGAAAAGTTTGGTACATAAAAATGAGTGTATTTGAGACCACAACTGAGTAGGCATTCCAGTTTCAGGGCTACTTGAGGCAGAGTTAACCGCAGAAAGTGATGTATAAGCAAACTATCTTTATTTGTTTCTGCGTGTATGAGCGAGATGACATAATAAACAGATGGCAGGAAAGACGCTATTGGCACTGAGCCGTGAACACCTTGAAAATTCTTTGAGAAGGAATTTGCGCTGTTTGGAGTAATTCCACCTAAGAAGTTAACTATAGGTAATAATTATCATTACAGACAGGCGTCTCACTGTCTACTCTTTCAGAGATAGAGAGTGACAACTACAAAAGTTGCTGTAAATCCACGAAAACAATTCTGAACTCTATTTACTACTCAAGTACCAATAGTGGTGTAAAAATTAAGTACGTAACGCCTCCAAAGGTGTTGTAAAAGCGGTGCTTGATAGAATCCGTCACTCTATACTCACACAATGCCCGACTACTTCTTCAGCAAGAATCACTGCTGGTCTTCTTTCTTTTTGAGCGACTAGCCATAAAGACGACACACACTTGGTGTGAGTATCGGGGATTATAAGACTGTTGTTCAACACCATCCGTTCTCAGTACTACGGTCAAACTGATAATTACGTGCCAGTGGATATAGGTAGAGTTCAGCTGTCGACAATTATTACAAAATTAGATCTTCTTGAATGTATATCTTTTTGTTATAAAGTTTGTTGTGTGACCATTATATTAATTTTAATACTTGCATTATATATGAAGGAGTATGATCATATTTTTATGGAAATTAAATGAAACCCCAATTTTATGATTTATGCACTTTAGTTCGGATCACCGGTTAGTCCATCTCTTTTAAGTTACAAGCGTGTTTTCTGAAAAGTGGTGTGTAAAATTTAGTTTTTGATATTCAGATGCAAGTTATGAACTCTATCAATATTGCTCTTTATAATATATTATCGCTGATCCAAAATTAGAGGCTTCATACCATTAATAAAAAAAGGCATGCTTTAATATTTATATATCATTTCTTTTAAAACTTATAGTTAAACCCAAATTTATTTTGATAAAAATATTTTAAAATTTAAATGTATGAAGTTAAGTAAGCGATACAAATTTAAAACAGAAAACACTTAAACTATTTCAATTAATTAATATGGTCAGTTTACCTGCTTGCTTTCGACAGAATTTCTTGAAACGAATACGTTTTTTACGTGCGCTACATGTCTTGCAAGCTGGATCTGAAATAGAGATAAAACAAAAATCAAATAAGCTACATTATCTGTATTATAAATTATTGTTATGATAAATATGTATATAATATCATAGTTGAACGTTCATAAAATGTATATATACATATATTTCAGATAGAATTTTATCATTATTAATATAAATATCGAAGGTGAATATATCTTGTTCTGAATCATATATTACATATATATATATACAACCCCGTCCATAAATAACGCCGCACCTAGAAATTTTCACTTTAAATTAATCTTTAATTAAATTCTATTCTTTATATATTATATCTTTATATATTGACGGACATGTATGATTATATAATTACTTCTTGTCATTATTATTATGTTATTAGGAAATATGCTTAGAATATAGGACAGCGCCTAGTGTAGGTAAAATAAATGAAAGATAAAATATTTGAATGTTTAATTAAATTATAAAATTGTTTGAAAGGGTGCAGCGTTATTTATTATAGACAGGGTTGTAAAACTGAAATATCAAAACGTACTATAAGCAAAGGGTTTAAAAAGCTTAATATAGGATGACAACTCGGAATGGCGTAATATGGTATACAAGCTATTTTTAATTTCTCTTCATGTTTATAGTCAAACGATGAATGGTTTTCTCGAAATATATTGATAGGTGTTATTTTATATTTATATTTACTTACATTTCAACACTTTTTAAATACTATTTTAAGGATTAACAAACATGTACTATATCTTTAAAATCCTTAACACCTATTTCTATATTTGATTTTTCCCCATAAATGTATTATCAAATATGAAAAGCTCATATTTTGTATATTGTATGTGTAATAAAAATACTAATTTA
Organism: Invenusta paracnida; assembly: GCA_036023295.1. Classification (NCBI taxonomy): domain Eukaryota; kingdom Metazoa; phylum Platyhelminthes; order Proseriata; family Coelogynoporidae; genus Invenusta; species Invenusta paracnida. The sequence goes on along the minus strand of JAYRBW010140023.1, from coordinate 21,928 downwards.
CTCAAAATATATTCATTAAATTTTGAGGACATTTATTTCAAATTATTAAATCAAGAGTGTATATATTCTTTAAAATGCATTTATATCATTTTATATAGATATACATAACGAAAACATAGATTGCTTTAATTTATATCTTTAATATATCCAAATCTAAAAATAGAACAGTAAATTATGAAGTATAAAATAAAATATCTATGAGACGTAAAATATATTATTTGGAATAAAAATAGAAGATTGTGATAATACTTTAATGGATTTACTTCTATAGGTATATATATCTTATTTCTTATGATCAAACATTGAACGTATGTAAATACAAATATGTTATACGATTTTATATGATTTTTACAGAGAATTTCTATAATAAGTGAACCATTATAGGTGATTTCTTTAATGTATTACTATTTTCATAAACTGCAATCAAATTTAAAAAAAAATACGTGTAAATTTGTTATCAACCAGTGTGCCTATTTATTCAAAAATAAGGTATTCTTGAGTTTACAATTATTTAGTCGTGCTGCAGGGTAATTTGAGGATTCCAAGCGTATTTTTACAAATAGTGAACGGAACAATTAAGAAATAAATACTAATTAGGGTTATTTATGTTGACAATGAGCCACTTAACCATCGTTATATGTTTATGACATATTTTTCTTATAAGATCGCAGGTGTGAAGTAATAACCTATGTTTAGTACACCTTTATATAATGTTAATATCAGGCCAGCCACTATGTAGGTCTTGTCTTGTAATATTACTTAGTCAACTGCGCAATTACATTTGCTGCACAATAGTATGAAGTAACATTACTCAATAAGTATAAAAAAGACTTTCTGGAAACGTTTGCAGAAGTTCTGTCAGTCTAATGTGTGTAAAAATTATACTATCATCTTATAGTATGTATAATATAATCAAATTTGTGCTGGTTCAATTTGATGTTCCGCGAGTGTCAATTTGAGGTGTTACTTCTTACAAATTGGTCTTGGTGGTGGACAGCCACTTTGTGCAACACTTCTCTACTAAGGTGTGAAAAGTGGCAGCTTTGTACGTGCTCCAACAATGCCTCTACTTGCACTCCCTCATATTTATATAATCATAAGATGTGGGTATATGATGACTATTAAATTATAGATAGAGATATTAAAGTTATTTCATTATGCTTCAAAGAAATTATTATTAAAATTTTGCGGATAGTATAGATTATACCGGTTCATTGAAATTTATAGATACGGGTGTTATAGGTACTATTATTTTAATAAAAATTGATCTGAACATAACAGTTAACGGTTATTGTGTGCACATACGTATATTTATTATCCTGATAATATACACCTAATTTAATTTATTTCTAAAAGATTAAATTTGATCATTTTCGTTTATATTTATTTATTATTAGTATATTTTTCTACCTATACCTATACATATATACTAGATAGAATGGATATTTTGGCTCTTGTAAACGTAAATCATACAAATAAAATATATGTAATCATGAAAAGTTATATCATGTTGCTGATTCTTTCTAACAAAATGCTTTAGATTAAATAATAAATTAAGTGTTATAATAAATCTTACCGCTTGGCATGTTCTGAGATGAATCGGCAAAATCTGGAATGAACGTAAATAAAATTAGATATATAATAATAATTAATTATTTGCAATACATCAAGGAATATAGTGCAGAAATTATTAGAATTTAATAAAAGTAACAAAACTCAAACTTTCAGCCAATTTATTATTACCTTCAATTTATTATATATTATTAATTACATTTATTATAATACTATGACATACATTTATTATCATATTATGAATAAGAAAAATTTGTTTCACTATTACCGATAATAAAAAATTTCTCACATAGATTGCAACATATTATTTATTTGATTCGGTTAGAAAATTGTTTATTATTTTACTATGAAACGTTCACCTTTTTTCTTTCTAAAAATTTAATATATATAAACAGCAACACATACGTATCACAAACAAATATATTCATGCACAATTTTAAAATGTTGCTATTATAATTAAGTCATAGGTTTTTTGGCAGTATAAAATTAATTTTGATAAATAGTAATTTAAGATAAATGAAGTAGCATCGGAAAATTTAATGGTTGAATCAAATTTTAAATTACATATTATTTTATATCAAATTAGGTAAATATGAAACAGATAATATAACTGTAAGTTGAATAATACTTTCAATGAATAATAAACAACATCTATAAGTAAATATGGGCTAATCATTAAAAGACCATAAGCATTATATATTATAGCATACAAGAATAATATACCTTTTTACAAAGGAAAAATGACTCTTTATCGATGTATATAGCAAACATTTCAGGCATATAATTCGTATTTATATACCTACAATTATTGAAATCCACAAAATTCATTTTTAAATGTTATAATTTTAGTAAACACTATGAAAGTGTTTATCAATATTGAAACGATTTAGTTTAAAGCTGATTATACTATTAAAAAAATATTTATAATTTTGAATTCAATTTTGGGATATATACCGAATCACATAAATTATAGACGTATCAGCATTAATTTTCTTGTACATATTACCAATGTAAAACTCGTGATTATAAATTTTAATTATGTTGAAAAATAATTAATCTTTTTTAACACTTTACTAATTCGCAATAAATGAAACAATATTTTTATTAATTGAAATAAAAAAAATTAAAATACGGGTTATAACATTAAATTATGATATATATATTTTTTATATCATATTGTTGTTCATATAGTTAATATTCTACTTATACTCTTAAATTATATACTACAGTATTTTTTCAATTTATAAAAACGTTCTTTTAATGACATAAATAAAATAATAAAATAATATATAAGTAAGTAAGTATTAATTAATTAATTAATTAAAATATATAGTAAATAACAACTAACATAATTTATAATTCAGGCACATTGAATTATGTTAGTATTCTAAAAAAAATATTCGCTATAAAATGTGTTATTATACATGTATGAATTGAAAAGTAATTCACTCAATAAAATATGATAATTCAATTGAAATACATAGGTTAAAATTAGCTATATACATGCTTCATGCTTCATATGTAGGTATGTTGAAAGTTACTTTATATAAGAAGCTTATATGAATCTAATATGTATAATGTAAAGCAATGATTTTATACAATTAAATTCTAAATAAATATTGAAATATTATAAGAATGAGAGATTTCTTTCTTATAAATTAATTAACAAATCATATTAATTTTTTTAAGTCAATTTTTTTAATTTTTGTTTTTGACATATGACCTTCAAAACAATAAAGAGAAGAATATCTGAGTTTTCATAAGCAGCTAATGAAATATGTTGTTCAAATTTTATTATACTGGCAGTTCAACAAAACATGCAAAAATTTAGCAACAGAAAAATCAAATAAAAACGGTATATACTTGTTGTACCCAGAAGCTGGTCTGGATTAGATTTATCCTTCATGATTTCGCCCTTAGCTAAAACATACATATACAAAGAGGTAATCAGTGGGAGAGTTTGGTCATGACGCGGGCGAATGAAACATGTATCTGAGTAGGAGTGACACACATGCAGTAGACATGTAATTACACCTGGACATTTTGTGTCTGATGATGAACATAATATTGTACCTTCAAATTTATAACATTGATACGTCCTAAGAATACCTGCACATATTATGGAAGATCTTTTTTTACTAACAAATGTATTTGTACAATTATTTTATGTATATAATTGAGATCTGCTTATTACAGTACTTATCACTTAGGTACTAATGCAATTTTACAAATTCCTAGTATAATATTATTACACTAAGATACTAATTAGTTTTTTTACATATATGTTGCACACAAGTACAAACAAGGTGCTGAATATTATATAATATGTGTAGGCTAAATACAAGCAATGTACATCTCATTATGTTATAATATTAGCTGTTTATATAATGTGAGATAATCTTGTTATATGTTTAATAATATTTTATAAAGGAATGAATAAGAAAAACTATGCCAGGTCAATATTTCTTTGTCTGTGTTATTATTTGTGATATTTATCGTATTGTAAATAATTATACTTATAATTGCTTACTTTTTATAAATTCTCTATATGGCAGTTTCTCATTAAAAAACAGAATTATTATAAAAAAACTATTCAATCATATCTTCAAAGTGCAGAAAATATTTCTTTATGACATTATGATGGAGACTTTTCAAAAGAGCTCCTTTGTAACTTGATTTATCTGAATTCTATGACTGAAAGCAGTATTTGAATATAAATATTCTTTAGTGTTCTTTTTGCCTTCCAATTTCTTTTTTAATTCTCAATGCATGAGCCATACAATTTATTTATTGTGAGTCTTTTCTGACTGTAAGGTAAAAAAACTCAACTCGCATTATAATTTGATTAAATGAATCGCTTTATTAAAATTAAAATCAAATAATCTTTAAAATTTTACGAAATTTATTTTCTTAAATCATTCATATTATAGAGAGTAATTAAACACAGGGAATTCCTTCTTATTGATTTTGTATTCACCGCACTGAAAATTTTCACCAGTATAGGTATATTATAATTTAATTTTGATAAATTTCATGTAAATGGGTTACATGGATTACAAAAATCTTTAGTATTAAATATTTTTATTACATTATTTTTAGAGCAAATAGATATTTTTATAAAATTTTAATTTATGTTTAAGTTGTTTGTAAAGTTTAATTTATTGCTTGTATATCTATAAACGCTGTTTTACCACATAAACTGTTAAACTATTGTCAGTTTTTAAACATTATTTTTCAAAAGCTTTAAAGTATAAAAATAGTAGTATTGAACTGTCTACAGAACCAATAAGAGTGAAGTCTCTATGTTTAATTACTCTATGGTTCATATATTTAGAAAATATTTGGATATGGTGACATGGTTGTGCTGACATGGTTGTGTTGACATGGTTGACATGGTTGTGAAAATTTTTCATACATACAAGAAATTATAATTCATCAATACACCAGGGTAAAATTATTGCTTTAATACAGAATAAATTTTTTAAATATAATAATGGCACAACTCCAATAAATTTAACGTTTTGACTTAATGCAAAACGTTAAAATTTTACAAATTTCTATATGTATCAAAGAATTTGTACAGATTTACATATATTTTATGCAAAGAAAGAAAGATTCGTTAATATTGTGATTATTTAACCACCCTTTGTCATCAATTAAGAATTGATAACAATGACTTCTAATATATATTGTAAAACTCCTAATAGCAAACTTAGAGTATTTTAAAAGTCGAATCTTTATTTACTTTAAAATATATATATATTTTAATAGCTGTTTTTGAATAGAATTACATTATACGTATAGTATACAAACGTATCTCTTATGTTAGCTCACAAAATTGCAGTATTTCGTATCACAAAAACTTGAATTAAAGTGAAGCAAGGAGTACTTATCCATGTAATTAGTGACCGACAGTCAGGTATGCTTACAGCGTGCGCAGGGTCGAAATGGAGTTCGAGTTTGTTTGTAGCCGGCTTTGCAGCGATCGCATGTGATACCGGTGACCCCTTCCTTGCAGATGCACTGACCATTCGATTTGTCGCAACTTGAGACATCTGCCGAACCGATGGGATGACAACGACACTCTAAAGGCAGAGAATATTATAGGATTATTCATCAGATTGGATCGAAAGTTACATTGAAGTTACAAGAAATCAAGTGAATATGCGATGAAACACTTTAAAGATCGATTTTATTTAAAGAACGATTTATTTTAAAATTAATATTACGTGTGTCTGATGACTGATAATTCACTATAAATTGGTTACCAAGGTATTAGAAGTGTTTGAGGCATTTAAAAAAAATTATATAACTTTTTGTAGATTTTATTGCTATGAGACGATTTTAAACAAATAGAAACGTTTTTAAATGCACTAAAATGCATTTAAACTTATTAGTATGTATGTATAAAATGAATATAATATGTCAAACTTTGAAGTGGATGTGAATAGTTATACAAATTTTAAGGATTGTAATTAATGAGACGTAATACAAATGTATAAATTGCAGAAAAAGTAAATTAAATTGTAATAAGTTTTCAACTATATTTATATATTGATTATTAATTCGATAAGAGGAAAAAACGTGAATGACAAAATTTAATTCTTATATGGTGTTTTTCACACTGTATAAATCTATATACCTTCAATAGAATACAAAAAATGGAGTTAGTATAGGTTTCCTAATTTATTATTGCGTGACAGTAGTGCATTAGCATTCAGTAGAGGCTTAATTGATACCTCATCTCGACGACTCTTATTATTATATAGATGGATATTCCTAGCTGAGTATGTACGTCCTATTTTGATCGTTCTTCCACTTCTGTTGAGTAACTTCTTCATATGTACATATACATATATGGTGTTTCGTTTTCGCCAGAAAATTTATATTCTGATAGTAATATAACGCCTGTAGAAGATGGATTATTCCTTTATTGGATCAATAGCGGAGCGTAGACTCAAAATGTTTACAGGAGGTTTCTTAAATAGTATTTTAAATATATGAAAATATCTGGTTACGATAATAATTTATACATCAATCCTTATCACTAGGAAGAAACGAATACAATATTTAAAAAATATATATGTGAAGTTTGATTGTATATAATTTCAAAACTTCAAAAATTTGGAAATTATTTATCAAAATATATTAAATGACTTAAATGATAAGTAATTCATACATACATAGATATATAAATAAATATATAATATATACAAATATTAAGTATAAATACTAAAAATTAATAATAAGTAAATAATCAATTTTTATTGCTATATGTACATATGCTGAATTAAACAAAACTTAAATTTAGTCATTTATATGACATGAATATACGTATATATATAATATACATATATAGCATGTATTTTTTTCGGGGTATTTTAAGATTACATTTATATACGAATAATTTAATAAATCAATAAATATGTATTACAATGCATTATATGCATAAAAATCAACATTATGTGCAAACAAAATATTAAATATTATTTGCCTGTGTTATTTGTAATAGTGTTGCATTTAGATATAAAAATAGGAATCATTATTTTGAATAAGAAAATGGGAATGCCAATTAAGATTTTAAAATGGTTTACAAAGACATACATCAATATTTGGAAAAACATCGAAAACTAAATAAATTATTTAAATTCGACTGATTACCAAACAAACTCACATAAAACAAATTATTGATTATACATCTAGAGATAATTTGAATGATAATTGATTTCGACAGGTAATAGATCTTCGGATTTCAAATTATTGTCTTTTTTGCTTTTTTATAATTAAGTCTGTGCAAAATATAAATATGCCAAAGTCAATTGGCGTAAACCATAGATCAATTCATTAGATTAGTCTAACTTCAGAATAATTGTAAATGTAAAAAAATATGTAAAAAAATGGATTCTGTAAATTTCAAAAGTCCAGATAAGACGCATTCTATTGGTATGAAATAAGTAGGTTTAATGGTTTATATATATGGATATATAATATAAATAGTCCCAATCTTTCTTTCACTTTCATGTGGATTAGTTTTTGAAAAGTTATAGCTTTCTAATCTATCATTTAATAGTTGAAAATTATTTGAAAGTTTAAATAAATTGCAAATATTATTCATAATTCAGATTATTTTTAACATAAGGAAAGAACACTACAACAATAAGAATATATTTTGAGATTTATTTACAAAATACATTTATATTTGAGATTTACAAATACAGAATGGGATTGTGTATCATGTGTATCATATTTTGCCTATAAAAAATTACTAGTATATTTTTCTATATGTTTTGCCATCTTCTCAAAAGTTTTGGATATTTTAATTATTAAAAACATTTTTTTAATATTGCAATATGTTACGCGAATCTATATAAAAGTTATTTTTGGATACGATGGTAGGATTATTAAAGCAGGATATTTTCAATTTATGCGAGATGTGGTCTTAATTACATTTACATAATTAAATTTATTCAAAATATCCCAATTGACCATTGAGTCTTAGAAACTATCCTCTCGTCTATCGTTTTAAGAATTTTCTATAATGAAATATATGTAAACATATGGATATTGTTAATGTATGATTTTAGGAAAAAATAGACAGGCAATGATGCTATAATATAGTATTTCAGTATTACGTAAGTAAAAAGAATAAAAATACGCTCATTGAACTGCCGAGTTATAATAATTTAAACAAAATGTCAATTATTATTATTATTATTTAGTCTTATAAAAACAAATGTTACTAAATGTTCAATTAATTTTTAGTTGTATAGTATTGTTCTTTAACTTTAGGTTGTAGAAAACATAATATGAAAGTTGTATTTTTATATATTTACCGGTATCAAGATATATCTCGTATTTAAAACTCAAAATATAGGTAACGGGAATATTTAAACACGTGTTATATAGTAGCCCTTGATAGGGAATTTTCTTAAAAGGGAAATGTAACAAACAGGACGTGAAAACAAAAGATACGTTTTTTTAAATAAAGATATACTTAAGTGTATCTGTTTTAAATATTGCAAATCGTTTTAGAGGTTGATATTTATGAACAGAATAATTTTTTGTGCACTAACAATTTAGAAATGATAAATTGATGTAAATTTGTATTATTTATGGATTTTTAGTATTACATTTTCATATTATTGTTTAACAATAGCTTATGCATGCGTTGTTTGTTAGTTAACGCTTAGTTTTATTATTTGATAAGAATAATATTCTTTGTTGATTGTTATAAGGTAATATTTTTTATTATCAGAATCATGTTTGATAGTAAATGTTTTGAAATTTTAACAAACAAAGTATAGCTCTTTCTGTAGCAAAACCTGAAAAATAATTCTATTTAATGCATTAGTGACATGACTAATTATGTATTAATTGTTCAATATCTAAGATTTAAACTGTTTTAGTTAAGTGTTTTACTATAAGTTATATACATAGCTGTAATTTAGCATACATGTGATTTAAGTTATGATCATGAGCTGTAACAAATAATAACGCGAAAAACATATTATCAGGAATTTTAAAATGTATTGTATTATATTTCTTTATATGATTTATTAGACACACAATACTAATAAAAATATAATACATATTTACTTTTTTTTAATTGTTAATATATATATTCAGTCAATTTCATGAATTTGAATTATTTTAACTTGTGAAGCTTATGTCTTCTTTTAAGAAAAGCGCCCACATGCATAGAACAGATTTGTATGTGTAAATAAAATAGCGGAACAATTGTGGATAATAATAAGTATTTAGAACGAGTATATAAAAATAATATATATAATTTTGTAGCTTATTGATTGAATATAATTTATAAAATAAGCATGTTTTTTTTCAAATAACCTTTTCATCATAATTAAAATATAAATATGTACTCTGTATAATATATTTAAACAAAATATTTGTATTATCGATAAGTTGGACTTGTGCGTAATAGTTTACAAAATGTGTGGATCAAGATAAATACATAAATATTATTATTACAATTTTTTTAAAGACATTGCGTGATTGTGTACTAAGTTAATCACAAAACATAGCGTTTGGTTCTATAATTCAATAACCAGACAAATAGATATGTCTTTTATTCAATACAAAAATATTTAGCTAAGAATTTATCCAGACAGTCTTATAAAATTAGTAGACAATTAATCACTATACAAGACAATGTATATGTACAGGTTTCTATTGAAAGTACCGGTGTTCATTTCAAATACCGGTTTACATATTCCAGAGAGAAAATGTACTTAAATTGTTAAACTTGAAAAATATTTTTTAATAGCTAACAATAAATTTTAACTATACGATGATTGTAATGCACATTCCCTATGAAAAATGTATCGTTAATTAAAAATGAATTTAATATTCCAATAATACTTTAAAACTTCAGTATTTTGATACTTTTGGCATTAAGCTGATCGCCAATGTATTTTGATGTCATCTTACAAGTATCACTCTGCCTAGATAAGCTGCTAAGTGAAAGTTTTGTAAGTAAATAAAGTTGCGTAGAGTGCATTTGGTTAATAGTTGTTATACGTTGACTCATCGTATAATTTTCGTACCTGAAATAATTACTTTATCATTGTAAATAATATTATCACACTAAGTAGCCATACGGTCATCTTTCATCTACATATTTTCTTGAATAGAGCAGAATGTGATGGTTTTATGTACCTAATTATTATGAGCTTTACAGATTCATACAAGTTAAAATATCGAACTTTCCATTTTAGTACGTTGGTCAATCTCTATATTTTTAGTTAACCTTGCTATGTTTTAATTTAAATTAATTGCTAGTTGTAAGGCCTATCAATTTAATTACAGTCACACAGTTCGTACACATTTTGAACGGCGAAAAAACAGTATAAACTAATGACGAAAATGTGACATATTTCTCAACTCTGCATTAAAAATACATATTCTAACAATATTTAACTAAGAATTTGACTAAATTAGAAATATAAACATTTATTATTTCAATTAATTATTCGCTTATAAGTTTATGCAGGAGGCTAAAACTATATATTTGTATTCAATTTTAACTACCTATACAGTCTCTCCTTTCACCGTAATATTTACCTTTTAAAACATGCTTTGTTATTATTGTGTACTTTAATGTACACAATAAAACTTATTAAATGTGTAATTTATAATTCGTATGTTGTACGCTATACTGACCATATAGTACAAGCAAATATTCTATTGAGTTGTTTTCTTATTTCATGCTTATTTACTTGAAAAATATAGTCAGTATTGAGGATATCAAGTGACTTTTACATTACTAGTTAAATTTTCTTAGTACACAAAGAAATATTTAATATCAAGTACATAAAAGGTACAACCTTTATAACCAATATACTCCATTAAAGTATAATTTTGGAAGTAAAATTTTATTACTATTTTTGTTACTTTATTTCACTCCAAAACAAGCTCACGCAAAGTTCTAATTTACTCTTGTTAGACCATACAACTATACATGTTCTCAAAATTATACAATAATATATATGTAGGCACAAATCTATCATTTCAAACGATTTAGTAGAATAGTACTCTTAGTATATTACCAAATGAAATCTGATCAAGTCTTACTATATGTTGTTAATAATAATACATTTAAATGTCATCATTTTTTTAAGAATTTAAAGTTTTAATACTTGTATGTTACAAAGAATACAATGAAACATTAAGATCTTATTATGACAAATAATATATTACTAGGGAAGTAAATATGTTAAAGGAGACGACAATACGAAGATTTAAATAAAATATTGCAAGGTGTAGTATTTTGTCTTACACTACATTTGTAGGTAACATTAACATAGACGGCCGATTACTTACTTATGCAAACGTGTTCATGACTGGAAGGCTTTGTCCAGTCCCGGTAATAGCCGTCCTGACAGTAGTGGCATCGACGACCAGCGGTGTTGTGTTTGCATTTCTCACAGACGCCCCCGCTGGACCGGTCTGACATGAGATAAAGTTCCTTGCTGAATTTGCATCGGTTTGTGTGTAAATTGCAGTCGCATTCTAGAATGAATCGAAATTGTATATTGGAAGGTTAATGCTAGCTACTTATATTGATAGTATTATAATGTAGTAATATTTCTCTAATAATAATATAAATATAATAATCAGATATACTTTAGAATTAATTGTACTCAATTGACATGCAATGAGAAAACATTACATTTTTAGTCGGTAATCTTTCGACTAATCAAAGTCATTATATAAGTTAGGATAAGTTATAAGGTAAGATTTATGTTGTAATTAGACAGTGTATTTGAAAATTATTTTCTACTGAAAAATAAATAAAAGTTTAGATGATTGCATATTAAATATTAAATATGGTGAAAATGGTAAAATATATGTTTCTTCAAAATTTTAAAATTTTAAAATTCTATTTATACTATATGTTAAATAATGATTAATTTCTACACATATAGATATATATAAATATATTTCTAAGTGCTTATATGAGTTCGTACATTTTTTAAGTTTGTGTTGATTACAAGTAATTCAGCAATTACTATTTTCTTAACATGCATTCAAATTCAAAATATATAGATATTAATTCTCTCAAAACATGTATACATAAGCTATTTTGCTTTTTGTATAATTACTGTTACTTGCTTTTATTTACATTTTAATATTTATTAAACTTATTAAATAGTTTCTTATATCAATCTATTGTACTACTACATATATTATGTTTAATGTTAATTTTCGTTCTCTTAACTCAATTAACTCGTTAATACGTTAAAACATAAACAATTTAAAGTGTTAATTAGTATAAAGCACAATTATAATATTTAAAAATATTAAAATATAAAATAAAAAGTACTTAACTGTAATAATAATAATAATTTAATAATTAATTGTTGATTATCAATTTTTAAAGTAGATATTGTTAGTATATTATACATTATTAATTGAAATTTAATCAAAGTTATAAACACGTTCACTTGCACGTATCTATTTTATATATGATTTTTTTTAATAAATCAAAGTAATATAACACAATATCTATTAAATTTTTCTAATATAAAGCAACTATGCTACGAACATTGAAACAGAGTATATGTACTGCGTGTATATTTTTACATAATAAAGAAACAATATTTTATGTATACAAGGAAATTGATTCCATGATGCATAATGGAGAGGGAAAATATGCAATTTAGTGCGATGCATTTGGCTGCACTGAAATTATATGAGTATATATCCAACAACATTAAATAGATGTATTAAATGTATACCTTATCAAATCATTTCCATTATTATATCTAGTATGATCGGTCCCCAATGAAGATTTTCCGCTGTCCAGTTTAATTACAGCTCCTATAAGGCTAGACCGAATAATACCTTCTATTTGCCCGGCCAATACATCACATCTTATTAGCGTTATCGGAGTAAAGCAACCCAGAAAAGAAGAAAAATAAATGAAAATTTGCAAAAGACGGATTGTCGGAAGGCTTGATGACTGCAGCGTCAACCGCAACACAAACACTCATACCCATCTTGAAGGGACAACTTTTCTGTTAAACCCTTTTGGATGGCGTGTTCGGGAGTTAAAGAGAACTACCTTCTACTTCAGAGCCGGGTAAAAAATAAACCAGGCCAAAAATTGGCAAGGAGGCTTAACGAAAATTAAGTTAACACCATCAAGAAACTCCTTTATTAAAATTCTAGCTGCGCTAACGGGGATATAGCTGTTGTGCACATTATTGGTTTTACGAACATAGTGTTAAGTGAAACTTATTATTATTATTCCACAAACTGCAAATGAAATTTTCTTATGATTTATAAATGTAATAATAATAAAAGCAATTATATTAATGATAACTTAGGATACATAAATGAAAAGTTATGTCATAAATGATCAAATCTTACAGATAGATCATTGATTTCTTTTCATTTGTGTTAACTTTTAAATCTCTAGGCCGTTTTCAATTGAACATAATATACGATTATAATATATGTAAACTATATTAATAGATGTGTTTAACAGAATGCTTCTGATAAGCTATTATTTATTTTTAGATATATTTTGTATTATCAAACTAAAAAATAATTTTCTGCATCGCTTTAATTAGAATTGTGCTAAAATCAACGTTAGTAAATATCTATTAAGCAACGGATATTAATTTTGACAAGCTTATCAGCTTCATTATAGCTTGCGTGATTTGATTAATCAATAGTCAAATAAATTTGCTCATTCAGCTGTTTATACCTTTATGAAAGTTATTACTTAACATTAATAAGTTAATACATTATTATATGGTTTATATCACATACGAATGTTATCAGTCAAATTTAAAATTATAAAATGACTAGTGTAGTTATATCTTCCATGTGTTAAATATTCTAAAAAATTTAATCAAATCTAACTTAAATAATTTGAAATACTGCTCACGATTTTTCGGATAAATATACTTATGTGTACAGGACACAAAGAAATTTATAATTAGGCATGCAATATTCAAGTCACACAAACGTCATAGAAATCTAAAAATGTTTAATCTAATTATATCGAATTGATTTAAGCTTTTTTCCCAGCACAAATAAAATAAAACCATAAAGGATTTTTGTACAAAAAGTACAACAATTATTGAATCCTATATAAAGAATATATATAGATGTAGATAATATATCATGACAAAAATAAAACGAACAAGAAGCTTTTACACATTCTACTGTCTGTTATACTTTTCTCTGAAGATGTAATACACACGAAAACATTCATCAGATATATTTTATACGAGTATTAAATGTCTTATTGCGTATTCTCAAATGTTTTTTCATTATTTGTTATTAGTATAAATTGTTTCAGATGGTACAATTATTGAAAGTAACCATCTGCCTCAATAGAGTCTAATTAAATATAACTTTATAAAACTAAATATATAAAACTAAAGTACTAATTTTAAATAATATTAGAACAAAAAAATACTTTATTAAATTTAGTAATGATTGATATGGAAAATACAAAAATAATGTTTTCATTACTGAACATTATATGTAATATACGTATATTTAATTATTTTCAGGAAATTAAACAATAAGAAATCATCATAAATATATCAAAACTCTTGGTGTGATATATATGTATATATTAAATTCCTACTCATTTTAAATTGAAAAAAGTTAAAAAAAATCGAAAATATAACATTGTAAATATAATTTTATAAAAATTAAAAATATATTAATTAAGAGTCGTAATATATTTTATTAATATTAACATAAAATAAAATAATTAAACGAACTGATTTTTTTTATTCTAAAGGATATGAATAACAAACAATACTCTCAATCAATTGTATTTCTTTTATGTAAAAGTATTTGTCCATTCTAAACTTTGCAAATAAATAAAAATTGCAGGGAAATTGACTGAGCTTTCTTTCCAGATAACGTGGCTAAAAATAATCAAAGCCGTTACCGCAAAAATATTTACTTCACTTTTCATCAGTATAAATATATAGTAAATCAAGTAGACCGAGATGATTGAGTACCAGAGGTTTAAAATGCATATCTCCTCTATAGTTTGATTTATAGCCTTGCTTTCATTTCCATATTTGGAAATCAATGCTTGAAAAAACATCAAAATAAAGTGAGCAGTTAGGAAAAGCAATATTTTAGTTCTGTTTTAGTTTAAAAAATCTCAATAACACACAAAACAATGTAGAAATAGTCAACTTACTTTTACATACGTTTGGTGACTTTATGGTGGCGCGAGCCCATGGACGGTCAAAGTAAGATGGTTTGCATCGCTCGCAGTCCACACCTTCTGTATTATGCTGACAGTCGCAACGGATACGTCCATTCTCTTTGATGCACCGGTTCGCATGCCCGTTGCACTTGCACCGGCCGCCAACAGCCAGATCAGAGAAGGCGTAATGTAATGTCTCTTGTCCCTCCCCACCAGGATTTATACCGCGCGCTGGCTCGTCATAGAGGGCTGGCATACCCGGAATCGGGTAGTCCGCGTAAAAATGACGCAGGTTAGGATTCGTAAATTGTCGACCGCGTCGGGATGTCTTTGTATTGGAGCTCCCGGTATTAGAGAAGCGCATGAGACTAATTCGCAGGTCTGTCATCGTCATCCAATCGATAAGCGCAGGAGACCATGGCTGTGTAGAAGGTCGGCCAATGCTCGTACTGAATGCAATCACAGAATCGGCATGTCCGCCCATGCTCTTTCTTAGTGGTTTCAACTCAAGACAGAGAACTTGTTGAAGATTGGCAGTGGTGATCTGTGAACTGTGTTCGTTGCTGGTTGTCAGACCGAATGCCCGATAGCAATCGGTGGAGAAGTATTGCCAAGGTCGCCATGATTTTCCGAAATCGGAGCTTTTGTAGATAGCAATGGAGTCCGGGATTGTTCCGCAGGGCTGCAGGGAAATGTAGTAGACTTCAAACCGCTTGTGGAGGGAAAGAGTAAGGTTGACCACGGAGTCCTGGTTTGGAGGCACGGGACCCGAGATCCAGCAGGTCTGGTTGTTAGCGATATGTCGATCTGTCAGCAGACTGGCCGGGTGTTGGTAGCGGGATTTGCGGGCGTCGCAAACATCGCAGGACTTTTGAGGTCGGCCCTCGTTGTCAAGCCAATCCCGACAGATTTTTTTGGCGGGAGTGCCGCAAGTGGAGGTGGCGTCAACTTTCACCCCCTCAGCTATGTTAGTGAAAGGGGGCATGCAGGGGAATACACGGCCCGCTGCATGACACATAGAGCTTGGAGCATCGTAGAGGACTTCCTGGTTTTGGTCTCTATTAGACTGTCCCCATGACAAGGAAATGCAAGCGATGAGAACAAACACAAAGAATTGTTTTTGAGCTGAAGAAAACCACATTTTCATGATTTGTTGTTTTTAGTTCAATAAGTTTAAAAAAGTAATAATATCCAGTGTCACACCCCAAGAATCAGTAATTCCGTTTTTATTTTATTTGGGAGTTGGAGGAAATACACAACGAATGAGTTGAGCGAATTTGTTTCGTGAGAAACATTTGTTACCAAATAGTCGCTTAGTGATCAGCGATAAATAGTTAGCTTTATAGAAAGGTAATTTTTCTGACGTTAAATTATGGTAAGTCAGTAAAGCTGTCGTTTAGTGTGAAAGCAATACGATTGGCGAAGGTTTTTTCCAATCATTGCATCCCCTTTAAAGAAACTCATTCTATGAAATGTTGCTATCTCATAATATCTCTATAGCGTTAATAAAAGAATACATAATATATAGAAAATCAGGTTTTAATTAGAAAACGTGTTGGAGAATGGAAATTTATATGTGTATGTATATAGAATTTTGCATAAAATTGTAGCGTTATTACAACGAAGCTAAAATAATGACATACCATTAGTTAAATATATACGACAACATTTATTTAAAATGCTGTTATATCTTTTAAAAGTTTATTCGTATATTTGATAGAATATTTTTTAAATAGAGTGATTTTTTACAATTTGATCTCTAAAATGTTAGAACAATGTTTTCCATCTTTTAATTTGAATGAAATTATAAATATGTTATAAGTCATGACATTTCGTATTAAAAATAAACTATTTATCTCTTATCTTTTAGCTCTATCAATAATTTCATTATATTATATGTTTCATTTATTCATAATTATTGTTTGCTAACGGTAAATTTGACCAAATATGAATGTACAAAATTATACACATAGGTAATAACTCTGATCAGTATTATGTGTACATACTAGAGTCATATTTTAAATGTAATTTTTACTACTAACGCAAAAAAAATTGTACGTAAAGGTTTTAAACATCTTTACTGAAATTATGGTTTTTAATTATACATTTGTTTGGCTTTCTAAAAAAGAAGACACCTTAAAAACTATTTTTATTAAACCAATTTTTCACATTTATAGAATTATGAAAGGTACGCTTATGTAGTTTAGTTTTGTTCAGTTTTAAAAGTAACATCATTGCCATCGGGAACAACACATACTTTCTCCTCTCTCTTGCTCAGCGTCCAACGTAGGGTTCCTTCACTGATGGTGTCAAAGATAAGCTAATTGTTAACATTCTGTTCTCTTCCGCGGAGAACGGGCTCAGGCTCAGAATCTGTCCCGAGCCACGCACTATACTCCTTTAGCTCTGAAGATTTGCTTAGGTAGTTATTACCAACTACTATAATTTTATCCACTGATATTATTTTCATATATGCTTTAATAAATAATATGTTGCTAAACATCGAGTTTACAAAAGGTAATTAGAAAACTAAATATTTTAATTCCTATTAGGATGTTTTTTGAGCTTATAACAATTTGTTCTTCGATTTATTTATTTTAATCAATTTCAGTTTTTGATTATACAATATAAAACAATTAAATGATTACTTTTGTTCAAATTTTAAAACTACACAACCGTCTTTCTGATTTAAACTGTTTCTATATATACAGAGTGTGTCATAAGTTTCTACGTGGTGGCTAAAAATGAAAAAAAAAACATATTATCGTCAATAATATACTAAATATACTCAAATTATCAGCAATACGAAGACGATCAATTGACCATAAAGTAGCACCAAAAATTTTACACCGTACAATAAGGCAAGATCTTGGCTATAAGTGCTGGAGAACAACAAAGGTCCAATTTCTCAGTGAAGAAGATCGCTTAAAACCGTATTGAATTTTGTTAATAGATTTTAGCTAAGTGCGACAACAATGTCAGAAGAAACAAATCTTTCTTTAGATAAATGTTCAGTTTATACTGAAGGTCGTAGTGGTAACATTATATTTTCTTTTTGGTTTAAAGAAACCCTCATTATTATGAGCAAGTGCGTCTGCACCCAGGCTATCCTTATCTTACTCTACTATATTTTTATTACTATTGGATTCTACAGCACATTTTTGCTTTTGCACACTTTTTGAGCTATAGCTCAAAGGCATTTTTAAACTATTTTTGTCCTTTTTATTTTTTATTTGTTTTATTATTTTGTTGTATTATTATTATTTTAATTCAATAACATTTTTTACATTTACATACTAACTCAGTTTTTTTATAACCATTTTATTAGTGTATTAGCAAAATTCTCGTTAAAAAATATACATATATTTATAAAGCTTATACATTTGTATACATATATTTATGTGCGTATATTTATATAGCTATGTTTTTTGTATGCATGAATACTGTATCTATAAAAATAAATTATATATTTAAGCCCAAATAGTTATATATTATAAATATTTTATGATTCTTCATGCCACTATCGACTTGTTAGGATTACAAATAATTGTATCGAAAATGTTGTGTTAAGGCAATTTATTCATGTGACATGTATAATCAAAGTTTATGGTATATTATACGTTAAGTATTCAATAATACCCATTCATATGAAGAAAATGAAAGCACATAATAAACAAATTGTGGCATCTAAAAAGTAATATTCTACAAATAAAGAATTTCAGTAGATCTAATTAAACGTTGAAACAGGTGACGCGTCACTTTGTTTCTGCAAAAGTCAATATGCAATAATTAATGACTTCTCACATTCTGTTGGCGCTATTTACTTTCCCGTATGTCATTCACCACAGAAAAACTAATTACACAAAATTACACCTCGGTATTACATTATGTACCTATAAGAATATGTATACTAGTTGAACGAGGAAGTTAACACCTCGTCAAAAACCGATCCCTCTTTAATACCAATAACACCCGAACATATAATACTTGCATATTTCTCATTTCACTCACTTACCGCGGCGCTTATCAGTGAAACTATTTTTTGCATCGCACTACAGTTAACGGAAACAATTATAATGTACGTTGAACGTGTATATGTTGCATAAGTCATGTTCTCGGCATGGGCCGTACGACCAATATTTCGGCAGTGTTGGGGTATCGCACCTTTTGGAGATCTTGTTATTGATGTAAACAGTGCGAAACGACAGACGTCAACACGTGATATGGTCGTGTACAGAGTTTAGTGCAATGTGAAACTGATTATCGTGGACCGCGGCTGTGCCAGCCGAGTATTGTGCTCTGTCTGTGGCACCCTAATAGACCCGACGGGGAATCTCCATCAGTAGACAGGCTCGCTGGAGGATTGACATGGAGCTCCCACTCACATAACTCTGGAAAGACCGACTATCGAAATGTAATACCTTAATACTTGACTTATAGAGGCGTGTTTTATATACATAGGTACATATATGTAGGTATTCATGTGTATGTTACGTGTACATTTGTATCTCGACGTAACAAGAATTTACGACAATAACCTCATTGGTGTATAGCTATATATAATACCTGCAAATGTTAAAAGTAAAATATTAGGAATATCGGAAGAACAATTATACCTATAACAAGAATGTAGTTATACCTATGTATATAATGCACATGTGTATTCACGTTGTACTAAAAGTTATATACACAGCAGTAATGTAAAATCTGATTAAAATTTTTAGGATACTTACATTTATATATTTCAAAATTATTGAAGTATCTTGTATTATAGCATTAACCGCAAAAGACTGCATACTTTAAAATGTTACCTTAAAACTTTATTTAAATAAAAACAGTTAATACCAATTCATAAAAGTAACTATAGGATAGTATTTATAAAAGATTAAATCTTAATTTAAAAATGTAATCACATATTATTATTGTTTATCGAATAACAAAAAAACACTGTTCAGTTATATTTTATTAAAGCTTTGATGAAAAATTCAAATTTTCCATGTTAGATGTAAAGTAATTTTTATAATTATATATACTACATTAAATATTTGTAGTCTTAACATACTTTTATAAAACAGATTATCAAATCATTGCATTCTTTTGAAAATATATTACTATATATTTTATTTACATTTTGTAACTTCAACTATAGTCGACACATGGACCCACGTACGATCCTACTAAGTTGTGTTTTTCTTGGATTTTTGTCTATTTATTCCGGAGCTTCACATATAATTTTTACATTTGTAATAAATTTGTACATTTTCCGATAGAGTTGATTTACTGCAGTTCTTCTGAATTGAAAAGTGTTTTTATAGTTATTTATAATTATTTAAGTGATAATTTATAATTATAAAGTGATCATCGAAATATAATCCTGCATTTTGTGTCTGGTTTTGTACTCGTAATCCTGCAATGACAAATCTTACCCGATGCAATAGCAATCGAGACAATCAACAATTTACAAACGCTAGCCTCGACAGCCTACGCAAAGAAATTAAAGCTGATAATGGAGTCCTTATATAATTAATGAACTAAATAATACTATTCGTCAGCTTACTTAGGATATTATTTAATTGAAGGAAACTGGTATATTAACCAAACGATTATTATTGATCGCCTGAATAATTCTCGATCGCCTAAAATCCTAAAAAATGTCGTACTTAAAGCTCACATTTGTAAATTTAATGAACATTTTGGTACAAGTCAATTCAGTGCTTGATGAAATTCGTCTACGAAGTGCACCATTATATTGCATATTCACCATACTCTATCTCTTCTTAAAAGGAACGACGTTATCAGTGTTTAGATTTGTGTACTACAACTATTCAAAGGCCTTCGACGTCTTAAGTCACCAAAACATGATCCAGCGATTGCAAAACACAAATTTTGCATCTCGTTTTACACAGTAGGTCCAGAACTACCTGTCAAACCGCACTCAATCTGTTCGTATTGGCAACACCGTCAGCTCAATTGAATACATTACTTCAGGGGTCCCCAAAATTCAGTCCTTAATCTATAGTTCTCTACTGCCTAGTTGCTGGGGTCTCATGTTCGCCTCTCCAAGTATCAATATGGTCAAATTTATATACGACATCTGCTCTTATTTTTCCAATTTCCCGAGAACGAACTAAAGTAGACACTTCGATCGTTTTTAGCGAACTGACCTTCAGCTCACGGCCTCAAAATTAACTCACAAAATGTAAGTCGCTCTTCATCCGTAAGTCTCTAAATACCCATCCCGTTCCTTTGACGATTTTCCAACAAGTAAACGTACTAAAACTCCTTGAAAATTTATTTTGAACGGCAAACTAATCTGGAACTTCTATATCTTTAGTGTAATAAAATTTACCTCCCAGAAAATTTACACGTTCAGAATACTTCTCCCTGTCTAAAGTAAGGACCAACTCAAAACAATCTATTATGTGTTCGCAGCTTACTCGAGTATTGGTCCCCTTCATTTGTTGTACCTTTGTTCCTGCAACGCTTTTCCTGCCCTTTTCGATTGACGAACTACTTCTGCTATGTAATTACTTACTACAGTCACTGCTAGTGATCACACTTCTCGGTGGCAGTTAAACGGTCGCCTTCTACAGCCACCATTGAGAACTACTCGGTTCAGAATTTGTTGTCCGGTTTACTATAGCCGGC